>VRYO01002782.1:2996537-3084742 GCA_009812075.1 Sialia sialis | reverse complement strand
CAGGTGCGGCTTATAATCGTGAAATTACTGTACATGTTTGCTTGTGTATATTGATGTTGCCACAATTAGTACTTGGATGAAGTCAGAAAAAAGGCAGAATGCTAAGAAACACTAAGCTCAAAAACAGGAGTTCAGCAGCACAGCTGAAGTACTTCCAACCCTCTCCCATCAAAAATAGACAGAGAATGAAGGAACCTCTTGGCCATGTCCTTATCTCACCCTTGTGAGCTCCAGGGGCTGGGAGAGAGTTGTGTGTTCTACACAGCAGATTATTAAAGGTTGGTCTAATGGTAGAATGCATTTTCATATCACATATTACTCTGTGTTACACAGCTTCCACATCTTGAGATTCACCAATACCCAGCAGGATTTGGCAACAGCAAACCCCTAAGACTGATCTGGTCAACTGGTGACATCATGCTGAATTTGGTTAATACTTTTAATGAGGAAAGAAAACCTTGCATCCGGAAATAAATGTTTTGAAAAAAGGCCTTGACATTTTCTCAAACTTTGTTTTCTCACCTTGAATTTTTCTAGAAGGACACACACAATAGATTGCAGACATTTTGTCCCTACCTGGTATTCTCTCTTTGCAACTAAAGGAGAGATTTATTTAAGATGTTCTTAAAATTAGCTGCTGAAAATCCTCTGCAGACAACTATCACCTTGCACAAAGAAAGTGTCAAGGGACACTAGCTAGCACTTCTAGACACTGCTGATGGTGAAACTTCTCCTCCCACTGTGTTTGGAAATTCCCACGTGTCTTAATGCACCTGGAAAGACTGCTGAAAAGTGTTGTTTGCCCTTTAAAAGCAAAAACCTTTCAAACCTAAAAAATAATTGCATGGATTTCACACGAAGTGACACTGGTAATATGCTGTTAAATAGAGATGTGCGAGGCAACAGACAAAAATGTCAAGATCAGAAACAGACTAATCCTAAAAAGCCAGTCTTACAGGACAGACAGAGGAAAGGAAAGGGAAAATAACCATGGTCTGAATCATACTAGAGAGTGAGTACTGTAAGGTGCAGAATTAACATTTTCCTAATTGATTAAGAGTCACAAGGCAAAGGAAATGAGCCAGCTGAGAGCGAGATGGGGGTTTCAGCCCCTGAAACACTTTGGCTGTCCTTTAAAAGCAGCAGGAGAGGAGGGGAGTGGCTGCCAGGAGATGGAGCATAGGCATTGAGAAGGGTCCATTACAGGATGTGAGCCCACCAGATTGGGATCAGCAAACACACCCTGAACGGGCTTGTTCCAAAGGCAATCAGATTTTTTTGTGAGAGGAAAATTAATCCCAGAAGTTGGACTCCAAAACACTTCTTTAACCTCCCATAACCTTCTATTTCATATGCTCCTACCATCAGCTCTTAATTCTTCAGATATCACCATATTAAGTAACAGGAGAAGATGTGAAATTATTTGCCCTAGGCATAAAGTGGAGAAAATTTTTTAAATTTTTTTTAGTCTGGATCTGCAGTTTTCAAATCATCAAATCATCACTGCAAACCTCCTGCATCATCCCTATGGCAAATACCTTGAGTGCAACTTGGCCAGAAGCAGGGGGGCTTTTTTCTCTCTTTTTTTAAATTTTGAGACCACTTCATTTTTATTAACACCCACACTCCTAGATCTCAAGATGGAGAGCTCTCATGGACACTGGACTCTCACAAACGCAGATCTGGCAAATGACGTGGAGAGGATTCAGGTGGAGAGCAACACTGTTCTGCCTGCCTGGTCCTCTCAAAGCTCATTGGAGCAGCAGAAGGTGCAGACCTGCTGTCTGGCACAGTAATGTGGAATCTGGGAGAATACATAGCTTTAAAGAATGCTGCTTGCTTCCTTGAATTACGTGCTGTCACACTACACAAAGCTGTCAGCGGATGTGATGATAAACAGAGGGAAAATACTTATCAGCACTAAAAAGAAAAGAGGAACAGAGAGGATGGAAAGAGTGCTATGTTGTAATGCAGAATTTAGCCTGCCTTTTTTTCCCTTGCACCTTCCATTCAGCTGGGTGTTGTCCAAGAGGATAAGAAATTTTTCTGAGTCCCTTAAATGGTATTTTTCAACTCAAGTCAGCTAAAGTAGCCAGGATTTCCATTCATATTAGTCCTTGGATTTACATGTAGCTCATTTAGAACAGCCAGCTTTTTTCAATATGTGCATGAAGGTTAAAAGCATCTTGCTTGCCTTAACCCAGTGTGGTATCCTCAGATGCCTGGAAATCACTCAGAAACAAACAAACCAACCCACTGCAGCACTGTACACTGCAGAATAGTTGCTATGATGTCTAGTGCTAAGAAACAGAATTATTAGAAAAGCTCTGAGGTTGGGCAAACATGTTTAGCAGTAAGGAACCAGGCTTCTTTTGTTCTTCTGTACTTTTTAGGGCAAACTTTACTAAAGCAAAATGCCAACGGAAAAAAAAAATGTTTCTTTTCGGGGGCCTGTAGGTTATATGAAAGGGAGTTTATCTAAGGGGAAGAAAAAAAAAAAGCAAAACCATGCTATTTCTATTTCTTCAATTACAACTTTCCCCTGCTATGGCCTTCCTTGCTCCCATTCAATATTGGATTTGTGGCTCCTGCTCCTGGCAAGCAATGAAGAATCTGGAAAGGGAGATTCCGTGGAGAAAGCATGCTAGGAGAAAAAGCCCTTCCCAAATGAAGATTGATTTTCTCAACCCTTCTTTCAGCAATCTGCAATGCAGTCAGAAGATTTAGTGGGAAAAAGGGAAAAATACTTTGGTGTTTGTTTTGGGTTGTTTTTTGGGGGTTTTTTTTGGGTTTTTTTTGAGGGATGTGGTCCCTGTAGAATAGGTTTGCACTACCAAAAATCAAAACCCTACACTGAGGAAATCTCTCAGGTGTGTGAGATCCCCATGTACTTTTCCTGTGCTCCCCCTGTCCTCCCTTCCCAAGAGATGAAGAGCAGAGGAGATGGATCTGCACTCACAGGGACCTGGGGACCTGCCTGCAGCTGGCATTGGATTTCTGTGTCACTTCAGAGAATTTTTTAGTGAAATGATTCAAGCAGCACCACCTGAGGATGACATCAGGGTGAGAGCCAGTTGAAAAGCAATGGTCCAGCAGCTGCTTGGTTTGGAGGGCTAATTATAGGACAGACACATCTGGATCATGGCTTTGCATCCATCTCAGCTGCATGCCAGTGACAAGGTCATTACTCTTTGATAGCTCCTTGGTGGCACACAGGAAATGCTCTGCAGGTCCAGACTGGTTTGTAGGGCACTGGGATGCTCCTCGGGGCACCCTGCATGGCAGGGACTAATTGATCTTTGTGCTGGCAGCCTAAACAGAGATCTCAGGGCTGATCTGATGCACAGCAAGAGGCCAGCCTGGAAGATTGGCTACCCTGGCACCTTCCCTGTCACCCAGAGAACAGAACTTTCTTCCACGAGCTTGCTGGAACACTGCAAAATAAAATGGACTTTGGCAAAGGACCAAGGGTAGCAGAGAGTGCACCCAGTGCAAGCCCTTCACCATCCTTTCTCACAGCAGGAGTAACCTTTATGTGGCTGCAACCCTGAATCATCTGGGAGATCTCCAGAAAGCCTGGCAAGACAGCCTGGAGCCTGTGGACAGAGCCAGGCTATAGCAGTTAAAGATCCACGAGCTAAAACAAAGCCAGGGTGTCCATACACCCATCTGGGGGCTGGGGCAGCCTCTTGGCTGGGCAGTGGGAGATGGCAGAGGAGGAGAGGCACAGCTCTGGGGTGGGTGACAGGCTGCTGCAGGGCACCCTGTGAAACCCTGAGCACAGCACGGGTTCAGTCCCGCAGCCAGCACATGTAAATAACTCCTGGTGAACTGTGCCCGGGTTAAAAACCAAGTTCAGGCCGCTCATGGCTGTGATGTGAACGTGGGTTCAGCGCCTGTAACCCAGAGCAGACAGCACGCCAGAGAGCAAGGCTGAAACCCTCAGCGCTTGCTGCATAAACAAACTAATTTGCAGCCTGACATTTTAGCCATGTCCTATGTAGATTACTTTGTGCTTATTCAATACATCTGAATAAAAATGCTTAATGCCTGTGAAGTAATAAATAAGCTATTAATACTGTGCACCGTGGATGCTCAGTACCTGATTTAACCTTCTTTTTCTTCTTCTAACCTCAACAGGGGCTCTGAAAAATAGGCTTTTTTTTCATAACTAAGCTAATAAGTGGTTTGAATCACTGAAAATAATTACTATCAAGAGCAGATAGCAGCATGCATAGGGCATATAAAAGCCAGCAAGGGTGAGAGAGAGGGAGAACAAGAGAGAAAATACTATCAAATACCCCATATTCTTCCAGACTAGATTTCTGATTTTCACATATAAGAATAATCAGCTTTCAAAATATTCCTCTGTGAAGAGGAAGTGACTCTGGAGGTCCAGGATGCACCTCACTTTTGGAGGCTCTCTGACCCTGTCTCTCCCAGGGGGCTGAGCTGGCTTCTCCCTGGAGCCCTGTCAGGTCACACTGATGCAGTTTGCATGACAAACTGCCTGGGCAGGGTTTACATCCACCTTTGGGTTTTAATAATTTGATTTCAGTTCCTCATTTAACCAGCTCACACACATTTCCATATTTTTGGAGAGCTGCTTTTTCTTTCCTTCTTCTTTCACTGCCTTAATGCAGGCACGCTGTGGGCGACGTATGTAAAAGGATAAATTAAACCCAAAGTGCTGTGGTGGGCAGAGGCTGTCAGGGAGGCCAGCTGGCCTGTGACAGATCCTGTCTGACTATTTCTCACACTGCTGTCATGCATGTGAGCCTGGCCCTGGCCAGGTGCTCAGCAGTGAGCTCTGGGATGTGCACCCAGAGCCTGCTGCTCTTCCATCCTTTTCATGCCATCATGTCCCATCAGCACTGCTCAGCACAAACAGTAACTCAGGTTGACATCATTCCTACCAGAGATGGGAGCTATTGAATTATCTAAGGACAAACCTAAATACTAGCTTTTAAAGGATAACTGATCTACTAAAAGCAAGTATTGTTTTGGACACGCCATGTCGTATTTATCACGCTTGGCTTTGCATTGCGCTGCTATCTCCTGCCATGTCATCAGAACAACATGCAGTCGCATGGCACAGCATGACAGATGCCTCAGCAATGAGGGAAAGACACTCTCTAGATTCCAAGTCCATTATAGCTCCTCTCAAATAAAAGATTCAAAGGATATGAATGATGGTGTGTCTGCAGGCCAAAAGTGACTCAAGTCCCCTCAGTTATCTGCAGAAAACAGATCTCAATTCACCTGCTTTTCACATAATTAATGCCCTACTTGCTTCCATTAAATGTTATTTCATTATCATCTTCTTCCAAACAACCTGATTACAAAGTAGGAAAATCTCTTCTTTCAACTTTGCAGTGACAATAAAAATTCTGGATAAAGGCACAATTCCTTTTAACCACAATACTCATCATAATCCCTTATTTACTGCTAGAAAATCTCCCCTCTGTTAAGAAGAGGCATCACCTCAAGTAATCTCCACAACAACACAAGAACACTTTGTCAGTCTTCACAGGAGCAGCCCATTCTTGTCTTTTGCAAGGGGGTTGATTTCTTAAATGTTCCTCGAGAAATTTCAGAAGACAATAAATTGTTAAGAACATATTGTAATTAAAAATATCCTAGAAGAAAGCATCTGTGTGAATTCAGCTTCAAGTTATTAAAAGCTTTCTAATTTTTACTCTCTTTTATGAAGAGGGGGAAAAAAAGCAGACAGGTTATCCTGCCTTTCACTGAAAACTACATCCTCCTTTCCCAGTGAAATATTGTTCTGTTACCATACACAGCTTCTGATCTGAAACTGGGAAAAACAAACAGCGTCTTCTTCCAAAGAACACAGCACTTTTTAAGGAAGTTAAGACATTGGTGAGCATTTTAATCACACTTCCTAAAAGCCCACCCTCCATTTGGAGGGGGCTTTTTCTAGAAACAACAAAACCCCTTCCCTTTTCCCAGGCTGCCTGGGTAGGTAACCACAGCCCAACCTGCAGATCCTGCCATTTCCCACGTCCTTTCAGTATCACCTCTGTACCATTTTTTGATGGAGCTGCTCCTCCTGCTCCATGCCCCACATATCTGCTGGAGGAATACAATGCTGCCCGGCCATATGCTGTTCAATTTGTTACTGCTGGTGTCCTGACCTCGCTTTTGTCCGAGCTGCAGAAACCTCCAACCGAGCAGCTGAAATATCCTCTTCTATCTGAAGCTAAAGAAATCATTTTTCCCCCTTTGCAAGACTTAATTTGCTTTTCAAGGGGGAAAAAAAATATGTATATATTTTAAAAAGCACATAGTTTATTATTGTGCTCCTCGAATGTCTGAGGAAACACACAGAAAATGCCTGGCACATATGGTATTTTTATGTGGCTTATTTTTTCCCTTGTCTGCGAGTCTGCACAGAATCATTACTATTTGGCACACAGCAAAAGGAAGTCTCCTGTGCACAACATGATTTAGTCTGGCCGATAAAGTGGAAGTGGATTTCTCCATTGCCTATTAGGTTCTGCTGGATACCATTTGCACAAGAGAGTAAAATTGCAGTTTCATGTTCTTCTATGCTGACACATTTCCTGTCAGACAGCCACATCTCTCTCTTTCCCCAAATATTAGAATTTCTCCAAATTTCCCATTCTCACGAATGGGCTCTCCCAACACAGTTACTCTTGTGAACACCGAGGTGCCAGCTGGGGTTCTCTCCTGTGGGGAGCAGGCTGGGTGGGCATGGGACAACCAGAGCCCTGCAGGGAGGGTCCTGCTCCCCTGCACACCCCAGGGATGGTGCTGCAGCAGGGGTTGGGGCTTCCTGGAACTTCTTCCAGCCACTGCCTCACCCACAGTCCATCTCTGCTTCTCAAAGAATAACACTGCCAGTGCATCGAGGATGCTGCTGCGTCCTCCTTCTACAGCCCCATTCCAGCAACCTCCCTCTGCTGCAGCAGAAGCCCCAGGGCCCACATGCTGCCCAGATCCCAATCCACCATGTGCATGGGTGGTGGGTTTCCCCTTGCTCCCCTCACGCTAAATATTCCATGTCCACGGCTGTGTGCTGAATCCCTCGCCTCAGGAGCTGTGGAGCAGTAAGAGGTTCCCCCTCCCCTGCTCAGGTGCTTGCTCCTCTACACAAAACATTTAATCACATCTGAGATACTGATACCTTCCCAAAATGTAAGGGCTAGTCACTACTGCTAGAGGAGAGGCAGCCCACAACCCACTGCAGTTACTGGCATACATCAGCAGACTTGGGTGAGTTGTACAGGTGCAGACTGGCTGCTCAGTGCCAAAGACAATGCAAGAAATCAGTCTCTGCTTCTCTGATCCACCACATGTCTTCTCTAATGCCTTCAGAGCACAACAAACAGGGTGCTTCCAGTGAGACTGACTCATAAAAGACATACTACTTTATTTTACAGAAAAATCAAAAGACAACATTAGGGTTCATGGATCAATTCCTCCGGGCTGTGTCCCTGGAAGAATCAACCTGTGCTGTGCCACCAGCATTGTTAGTTTCACTGCCTAATAACATAAACCTCACTCAGCCACGTTTAACAAACCAGCCAGTCCAGCTCCTGTTTCCCCAGAACCTTCTGACCAGTGTCAAACAACCCCAGCTGAGCAGCAGAGGTGCCAGCGGTGTGACAAACATCACTGTGACAGATGGAGCAGGCTGACAGGAGGGAAATGGCACTGTGACCCAGCCCTCAGAGATGCCCTCCAGCAGCAGGCAACCAGATTTCATTTCACCCCAGCCACTGCTGGGTGCAGACACTGCTGGCTCTGGTGCATGAGATGTAGCATCACTTCTTCCCAAGCCATGTCCCATCCACATCCCCTTTTCTCCCCGGTCCAAGCCCCTCATGCTGGGCTCTCCTCACACCATCTCTTTAAAGTCACTGGTGGCTTGGACATGAAATTCAACAAGATGGCAATGACCTGTATGGTCCCTGCCGTTCTTCCCTCCCCTATTAATTCCCTTCTCCATCCTTTCCTGTCATTTTGTTTTACCTATTACTCCATGCCTAATAAATTATCAGTAATGCTCCAGCATCAAACATTTATTATCCTGAGCACCACGTGAGTAATGAGTGAGTTAACCTCCAATTTTTGTCCGTATAATTCACACATATTGATTTTACATGAAAAGAACTCTTGACTTACATTGGATGACCCTGATAAATTTAATCTCTTTAATGCTTCTTCTTTCTAAATAAATGTAAAATGTTTTCCTCTAGAAAGTTTCTCACCAGTAAAATCTGTATTGAAACTTGGCAAAAAACCTCCTCCACTACTCTGCCAAATTAATTGATGAAATTAAAAACCCCAAACCTGCATAAAAACTCTCCAATTCCTCCAAGCACTGGCAGCGCAGCAGCCTGACAGTGTTGTTACAGAAATGACAGGTAACCAGAGCTGACAGCTGATGTCAAAACCCACATTTAGCAGCAGACTGGGACAGGTACCAGTTTGGGGCCATCTTTTCTCCTGTTCTCATCACCCCTCCTTTCCCCACAGCATTGCCTCAGGGCTGATGGCCCAAGCAGCAGTTCTGGGAAGGGAGCATAGGGACAACACAGCACCTCTTCCCAAGCCATGGGGACCCTGAGGAATCCTCTGCCAGAGGTGTCCATGGCCCCTGGAGCTCCATCAGCCCTGCTGTCACTGGCTTGGCTTTGCAGGAATCCAAACTTTGTGTTTTGAGCTGGTTCCCGTGGGGTGTCACAACTTTTCTATAGGATGCACGCAGGGCTGGGAGTTTTAAACACTCAAAAACTTGCAGAGCCTTTGCAGAAGGCTCACAGCTGGAGCAAGGAGTGTTTCTTTAGATTCCACAGGCAGGGCAGCACTCTCCTCCATCATCCATCTGTGCCAGGTACAGCAGAAGGTGGATGCAAACAGGCTGGAGGAGACAGGCTCCAGAGACGGGCTGGGAAGCCAGCTTGGCCAGCAGCTGGGACCACAGCCACAGCCCAGCAAAACTGAAGAAAAAAATTAATTTGGAAAATTAAAAAGATATTTTGCCACAGGAAAGACACGTAGCTGGGCATGAACACAGGTTGCTCCCTGCCAGAGCAAGATAAGCTACTGCTCTCTGCAAAAATTCCTTCTCTTTGCCTCGGCTCCGGGTGCCAGCCAAAACGAAGGGAGATGGGCAGGATCCTGTGCTGAGAGGGGCTGGCATTGGCAGCCCTCTGGAGACACAAACATGTCCTTCCTTCCTAGGGAAGGGCGTACCAGGTAGTGCTGCCAGGGAGAACTCCTGGAAACAGAAGGGTTTTGTTTAGGTTGTGCCTTTAAAATATGTCCACTCCCCTCCCAGCCTGCATATTTTACAGTCTCAGCATAGTTTCCCCTGTGGACAGCTCTGGCAGACTCGGTGATTTTTTTTTTTCCAAAGTGAACTCACTCACAAATGCATTTTTCAAGCTCCCACAACTTGAAGAATAGAAGTTGCAGCCTGAGGGGGAAAAAAAGAGCAAGGACCAAAAAAAGGTAATACTGGAGAATATTCAGGGGCTCAAGCACACAGTATTTGAAATGGGTAACTCATTTGCATAGTTCTTCAATCATTAGCTTCTATTCCTTTTCAAGGTAATATTGTTTTCTTCTGTGTACAAAGGAAAGGGCAGGAATCATGGCCATCTGGACTCCAAATAGATGTTTTTAATCTGCAGAATAAACAATGAAGTGCATTTGGCCAAATACTAGAAAATGTAGTATGTCAGCTACCCAGATCTGTAAAGGAGAGAACACAGATTACTGACTGCTTGAGAACATCCGTACAGGACGAGCCACCCGAGTCCACGAAATTTTGCAACATTTTCCCTGGTGATAACAGCTTTGGGTCCATCCTGGGAACAGCTATGCACTATTCTAAAGAAACAGCTTGGTATTTCTTCATGTCAAATAGCTCCTTTTGGTGCTTGGAAACACAGTGCCTCTGCCACCCCACCCAGTTTATCACTACTCCCCCAAAATAGCCACACTGAACCTCATGATTATTTCTTACTGAAGAAACCCTGGAGAATCCAGGCAGGACAACCAGAGTGCCCAGACATTCTCCACATCCCAAGCAGGGAATCCAAGCTCCTGGCACTCCCTCCACAGTAAGCATACCATGCAACACCACAATTGTTTGTTTCAGATTTTTTACTAACAAAACCAAGAATAGAATAGAATAGAATAGAATAATCACTACCTAAATTATTTTTTAAAGTCCGGTAATAGTAACAATACTGACATTGAGGATATAAAGATATTTACATTATTATTTTTTAAAAACGCCAAAGCCCAGTCTGGTGTTGCACGGGGTGGAAGGAATTATGTGAGATTTGATTCACCATGACTAAATGTTTTATAATTTTGTTAATTATTATGACGATTATTGCAAATCATCATCAGGATGCTGACATAAGAATAAATATGCTGATACTATTTTATTGTATATTGTCAGAGCAGGTTAATATGTGATTAATGCAATAATTGATGCATTAATTAGAGTAATAATTTACTTTTTAAAAGCATGTCAATATACTATTATTGTAATATACTCTTACACATATAATTGTGATTATTACAGAAACAATTTAAGCACTTTTAATTATTCTTATTAGTTTAGACTACACAACGGGCTTGAACTCCACTCTATACCCACAATCGAGAGATTTGAGATCTCCTGGACCACCTCCACCAACACATTCTCCTTCTCCTCCTTAGGCTGAGATGAAAAATTATGGAGTAAAAAATAGTTCATCAAAATTAACTAACCAAGACAATGAGGAACGCCTGACATTTACTGTGCTTGCAAAATCGAGAAGACAGGCAGACTAGTTTATGATAAACGAAGCCAAAACTTGCAAACAGGGTGAGGGGTGCAAGGCTACCAGTACTAAATCCAAACCCTGAACCAACAAAATCTAATCTCAAAGCCTGGAGTGTGCCCAGGAAGCTAAGACATGCTCTGGAAACAAAGTTGAAAAGTTCGAGGGTAATGAAGAGTTTGGAAGCCTTCATCAGAGACCCCCAAATTAATGAGGCGTGAATGCAAAAAAACTTTCAGTTCATTTTAATATGAAGCGAGGGTAAGCAAAACTAGGCGGGGCTAATAAGATACGTGCTAGGCAAATCATGAAACCCTAGAGATCAATCTAGTAGGATCTAAAAGGATATATTAATTCTTCTAGAGAATAAATAGAGTAACAGCTTTAAGAGGAGTTATCCCCCACGCACCCCCACGCTAAATAAACCTGCTTTATAACCCTAATTTCCCACAAGTTACAGAGCGTACCCGCATTCCGCGGTATCTCCTGCCATCTACTGATGCTGCCGGGGATGCAGCGCGCATCCCGCACGGGACCCGGGCAGCGCCGGGGGAGGCTCCGCGCTGCCGGGGCGGTCACGGCGCTCCCGGGGCGGGCCGGGGCCGGGCTCTGCCGCAAACCTCCCCGGGGCAGGGCGGAGGCACAGCCCTAAATAGCGGCCGAGCCGGGCCAGCGCAGCGCAGCCATGGGCGAGGCGGCGGCGGGCAGCGCCGTGCCCCCGCTGCCGGCCGAGGCGGCGGGCGGGCAGGTGAACGCGCTGACCGTGCTGGCCCTGCTGGAGAAGCTGG
Source organism: Sialia sialis (assembly GCA_009812075.1). Lineage (NCBI taxonomy): Eukaryota > Metazoa > Chordata > Aves > Passeriformes > Turdidae > Sialia > Sialia sialis. Next base: position 3,073,122 of record VRYO01002782.1, on the reverse strand, counting down.
TGTCCATGCTGGAGGCGGTGGAGGGCCACCAGCGGCAGATGGAGCAGAGGCAGCGCGGCTTGGAAGGGGCGGTGCGGGGCATCCAGGGCGACCTGGTGAAGCTGTGCCGCAGCCACGGCGCCACGGGCGAGGCGGTGGAGAAGCTGCTGGAGAAGTCGCGCAAGGTGTGCGCGCACACCCGCGCCGTGCGGGAGCGCCTGGACCGCCAGTGCGACCAGGTGCGGCGGCTGGAGCAGCACCACGCCCAGCTGCTGCGCCGCGACCGCTTCAAGGTGCTCATCTTCCAGGTGAGAGCATCCCGCTGCCCGCTGACCCAGTCATCTTCGTGATCACTTGGCAAGCGTGGAAGAAAAACTTTTCCGCCTTAGCAAACTTGGGGGAACGGTAGTCTTTTGCTAACTGGTAAACTAAGCTCTTACTTGGCAAGCGTGGAAGAAAAACCTTTCCGCCTTAGGAAAAGGCTGTTCTTTCCCTAAGTTTGCTGTCTCTTAAACTTGGGCAAAGTGCTCTCTTTTATTCTTAGCAAAATGAGGAGAAACGCCCGCTTTTCCTCTAAGTGAAGGTGGGGAAAAAGTGTGTTTTCCTGACTCTTAGGAATCTGGGAAAAGAGCTGTCTTCTTTACTTTTTGAGGAAAACACTTTTTTCTCTTTTTTTCTTTTCCTTTTTTTGTTTTTTTTTTTTTGGCTAACTTTCAGCAAGCTTTGGGAAAGAGCCCCCTTTAACTCTTGCAGTCTTGCAGTTAAACTTCTCTTTTACTAACTCCTAGCGGACGTGAAGAAGGAGACCTTGTTTTGCTAGCATGAGAAAACTGCCACCTTTTAATCTTTGCAAATAAAGGGAAAGAGCCATATTTTACTAACTCCAAGCTTATGTGGGGAAAGGTTTGTTATAATGAAGGTTTTGGGGCAGGTTTTGAGGCTTAAGTGAACTTGAACGGTCCTTACGTTTTACCAGACTCTTGGCAAACTCGAGGAAAGAGCCCGTTTTGCAAGCTTAGAGTAGAAATGCTCCTAAGAACTGCCTCTGCATCTGCCCTCAGAAGCAGGAGAGGGGCAGGGCTGCATCTCCCTGATCTGGCCCATTCAGGGATGAGCTAAAAATTCAGCTTAAAAACTCAGCTTCCTGGGAGTCCATCCAGTGATAGCAGCAGTTTGCATATTTTCCCCTTTTTAAGCAATGGTCTGGATAGAGCATGCCGTGAGCTTTAACTAAACACAGGACGTGACTTCCACATATTTAAAAAAACCCCTCTGTCAGCCACTAACTCTGCTCCTTGGGTTGTTGGGGGTTTTTCCTAAACAATCCCAAAATAAGAGAGCAGTGCTTGATTGTAAAAAGCTGGCAGGCCTGGCTAAAGCACAGGTAAAAGGAAGCCCCCACCTCCCTGCTTATTGTTCTCCCAAATTACAGTCCCAGAAGAGGAGGAGCTGCGGCATGTTTCCACCCCAGAAGGAATGTGGAAGTTATTTCAGAGACTGGATAAATTAAAAGACACATGTTCTCTGCAGTTCTGCAAGTAATTTAGGATCCATTACTGTATGTCAAAACACTGCATCTGTTAGCTAATGACTGCCTCCAGGTTCAGACCTAGACCTAGAAAATGTTCTGGGGGGGTGGGTGCATCAACAAGGCCCGGGGGAAAGGAATTTTTAACATTTCTCCTACCTCTGAGCTTGGGAATTAAGGCTTGCTGTTGCAAGGAGCGTCTTCCTCCAGAGAAGTTGGTATTTACTATTTGAAGATGACATAATGCAGAAAGACAAACAGAGCTCTGTGTACCAGGACATGTGACATTACCTTGGGTGGGGATCTTCCACTGGTGGCAATTTGCAGGGACTGGGTTAAAGCAGCAGTAAAAATCACCAAGATTTTGTCAAAATCACCAAGAAGGGTTTGAGGGGTCAAGCAGTGTCCTGCTGGCTCGTTTCCTGACACTAAATAGTGCTGTAAAGCTAAGGACTGTTTAAACCTTGAAAACCTCTCCTTAACATTGCACAAACCTAAGGCAAACAGCACAGGCCCATGTCCCAGTACAGATGAAGAAAATCTCTGGGCTGGTGCCTTTGGACAGCAGGTCTGTCCTCCACAGCTCTTACAGGGATTTAGGCGACTCTGTTCCCATCTCTCACCAGAAAACACCTCACCACAGTGCAGGATGATGGACTTAACGAGCCCCAAGCCAATGCAGATCAAGACTTAAAAAGGGAAACACTGCACTTAAATTTACTTAAAAAAAAAAAAAAAATCAGCTGTGAATTAGGAATTGCTCCTGGCTGTACCTGCGTGCCCACGTCCTTGAAACCTCACTGCTGGATGATCTTTCAGGCTGCAGGAGGGACAGTCTGGTAGTCAGCAGGGCCACTGCCTTGCTAGGATAATTGTACAGGGGGAAAAAACAGCAGGCTGGCTGTGTTTCTGTCCTGCCTTGCACAGGAATCCATGGAAAAACAATTGCAGGAAGGAGAAGTCACAGTAATGAAACAATATTGATGCCAGATTTCTGTGAAAACAAAGGGGAGCATGGATGTATGAGACTCCTCTTCAGCTGGGGGATCCTTCTTTTCCACTGAAAAAAAAAACCATGCCAAACTTCACAGAGCATGTTTCTCATTAGAAGCAGCTTCTCCAGCTTAGGGAGACAGCTCAACATGAAAATAATAATTTGCATTTGCAGATTCACTTCTGCATTCACCATACACCCTAAACCTCCTAATACTCGATGGGAGCACTGAGCAGAGCCGAAACACACGACTGAGCTCCAGCTCTGCATTTTATGAAGTTGTACTGCCACGCACCAGCATCTGCTTTCCCTCTGCATATGCACTGAGAATGAACTGTGTTTAGAAAAGTTCACCTATTTACATATTTTCCATTAAAATGCTCTTAGTTTTCTCTCCCTAGAATGTCTGCAAATATTTATTTAATTGGTGACATATTTTAAGGGAGCTCCATTCCAAGAATTTGAGGATGCAAAAGTTATTATAAATGACACAGCAATTCAGCAAAACACTGAAGTGACTGTTTTAAAATCCTTGTTAAGCTTTGGCATTGTTCCCTTCTATTTTGTTCTCGCCACATGACCAGCTTTTTGGTTCTGGTTTGGTGGGGGTTTTGTTTGCTTTTTTAGCTGAAAAAGCAAAATGGAAGATAAAAAAAGGCTCATGTTTAATTTTCCAATTAAATGTCATGGAAATAGGACAGATAAAATAGGTCCTGACATCCAAGAGATGTCAGAAGAAGAGCTGTATTTGTCCAAAGAAAAGTAGGTGGAGCTGGAGCTGATTTCAGAAGGATTTGTCAGGTTCTGACCTATTTTGTGCAGCTAAACCAAGTTTTAGGCTAGTGATCATTTGGGCATATAACAACATGCAGAAGAGACTGGACTGGGAAAATGCCATCTCTCCTTCTTGAAGGTCAGGGCCTCATACAGCAAATGTAACAAAAAAACCCAAACCAAAGCAGATTGATTTCCCTCGTGCACTTCTTCAATAAATTAACTACCTGTGAATTAACTAACTAGCCACCCAGTTTTGTAGTACACTGTTGTGGATCTTATTCCTTTTTGTAAGAGATAGGCGTGAAATTGTGACCTGCAGGAAGTTGCAAGGATGGCTGATCAAAGCCACAAGGAAAGCACTGATTTTAACTATGCAAGTATTACTGGTGTTAGCAAGAGTTTGTTTTATACAGAGAACTTCCACTATTCTATTCATCTCCTATGTGGAAAACTAAAATTCAGAGGAGCTAGCTATCTACAGTCGGGCCCATCTGAAAGAAAAAAAAAATGCAAGAGCTGTTTTTGAGCTCAGATGTGGAAAATACAAAGATGCATTGCTTTCTTAGAATTTTAGATTAGATCAAGAAGAAAAGATCAAAGTTCTACTTCTTTTGGCATGGAAAATAGTTATGCAGTTTGTAACAGCTGGCATTTTTCAGTGTATTGTTCTAGTCTTCCTAAATGCAACAGCAGATTGCTTAAAAATGTATCAAAACAAAATATAGCTGTCACATAAATTTGTAAAACCAAGAAGTTATCAATAGCCCACTTATGTGTTATCAGTAACCAAGTTTGAAACAGAAATGTCTGCTCCACCACAGAGCATTCCTGCTATACCCACATTCATGTTTTCAAAGCACTTTACTTAATTTATTTTCATTTGCATTTTAATAGTTCCCGTAATCCCAGGGTCTTTCGGAAGCATGACATAGGAGAGTGTGTCATTCCCATTTTATGAGCGCACAAACAGATGCCCAGAGGCTGATGTTTTCCAGAGCCATGCAGCAGGCTTAAGCAGAGGGGAGATCCCTTGAATTCCACTACTGCCTGATAGCCAGAGACCACCTAGGATCTGCTTTTAATTGAATCATTAGCTCATTATTATGCAGTATATTTTTGTTTGGTTTCTTTTTTCCCCTTTATAAGCATGGGTAGTTTGACAGTCTCTCTTCTACTCAGAAATTTGATAAAAAATTGTAATCAAATCTGTGTCCATGTTGTTTTAGAGACTGCCTGCAGTACTTCAGTTTAACATGAATACTGTAGCCAGAGCTAAACTGACCTTGAGAAAGACCTTTCAGACCCATCTCTGGCTCAGACTGCACTGTGATTAAACTCATATGACACCACTTTCCTAGATAAAACACTTAAAAAATAACAACCCACCTCTCTGCTCATTAAAATCAGAGTTTTCTATCCCATTCAGGCACTTACACCTGAATGTTCAGATGTCTAAAACCGTGTGTAATTATCTAGGTTTGGAAAGAATGCACTAGATATGAAAATTATGTTTTATACTGAGTTCTCGTGCTCTGGGGAATAATTCAATGCTGCACCCACTCATGTAATCCACATTTCATTAACTGCATTGGAGAGAAAATATAAATATTTGTACCTCAGTTAACAGCTGGTTTCTCTTAAAGCTGGTGCAGGTTTCCTTTGTTTTGTTATCTTGGTCACTGTTGCTGATTGCTGCAACAGCATAATAGGTGTCAGGAGAAGAGTGTGGGCTTCATTAGATGTTCCACTGCAGGCAGAGGGCTTGTAAAGCTGTGCCAGCCTGTCTGACTGAGGCCACTGGCCCAGAAAGGCAGAAACTGTAGGAATAAACCATGTACAAACTGTCAAACCAGCATCCATCTCTTTTGTACTTTTCATTTTTATATCCACAAGGGATATTAACCAGCATACTTGAATCACTGTGTGATAAATATATTTATTTATATATATATATGGTATAAAATTATTCTGCCCATCTACCTTGCATATTCCTGAGTTCCTGAAGGGCTACAAAATAGTCCTAATTTTTAATAGGATCGCAGAATAAGAACCAATTAAGTAGGAAATGAGATTATTGAGTCCAAGCTGTGACCCAGCACCACCGTGTCAACCAGACCATGACGCCAAGTGTCACGTTCAGTCTTCTCCTAAACATCTCCATCTTCTCTGGGAGAAGAACCTGACCCTCACCTGGCCACAACCTCTCCTTTCAGGGAGTTGTAGAGAACAATAAGGTCACCCCTGAGCCTCCTCTTCTCCACACTAAACAACAGCCACGTACAACAGCCCTGACAGCAAATTTAACCCAAGACACTATTCTCTGCAGTGATCACAACTGTGTGCTCAGTCCTGAAATAATGAGCGTGAACTTGGAACCTTTTTTCCCCTCAACTGTACACTCAGGCCCACCAGGGACAGATCTGAGACTATTACAACCATTTCACTCAGCACTTACTGCTTTTTTTGTATCTAAAGATAAATGTGGAGGGAGGAGGGAAAAGAAAATCCTCCCAATGCATGTGAGGAAATGAAATTGCATGCACTCTGTCTGAAAGTGATAGAAAAGGGTAATGAATAGAGACTATGCAGATGCAAGGCTCAAAGTGCTGAGAGGAGAAAGGAGTGTGGAAGGAGCCTCATTTTCTTTGCATGGGCAGATGCCTGCAAAGCCCCCACAGAACAGTGAGTTCATTGTGCTGCCTCTGAGCTGCTCGGGGTTGCAGAGTTTCTGCACTCAGTGGGCACAGACATCCCTCGTTAGGACCTGCAGCTTCTGCCCTTGCTCAGCCTGTTTTGCTTTTAGATTCTTTCTTTCTTTCTTTGTCATTTCTTGGTTTTGTTTCTAAAAAGCAATACTTCTGTTAGCTGGAAGCTCCTGTTTTCTATGTGGTATAGCATCTTTTTGTATACCATAAATTTGTATCCTTACGTTTCAAGGGGTTGTCCTATCCACACTTCAATACTTACCAACTAAATTTATTCATTTGGAGTGGGGGTTTTTTCTGTAAATAGCTGTAAAACAGGATATACTCTAAACATCATGAACTTCATGGTTTTTCAGTATCAACAATCCATTTTTAACAGCAATATATATTTTCCAGGATTATGGCAAAAGTGCTAACTGTGTTTGCCATCTGAGATACTTCCCAGATGCAGCCAACACCTCTGCAGGGATATCCTCAGTCTTTGGCTCAAGAAACTGAGAGCTCTGTGAGGTTCTATGACTTCTGGTGGTCTGCAGTATAACCTCCCTCCTGAGCATACCCTCCCTTCTCCCCAGGGACAGGTGTACATCTTGACAGCTAAACTCCCATTAAAGAGTATCTAATATAAAATAAAATAACAGGATTTCCATTCTGCATATATTCCAAGTGTCTTTGAAAGAGTGGTCTTGCAGCTGATAAGTCTTAAGCTCATAAATCTTAAACTTCACCAGATAATGGTTCAGTGGTTTGTTACTGGTTAAATGTATTGAAAAAAAAAACCAAAACAATAAACGTTCGGCATTCATCTCATCATGGATTGGGGGGGAAATAATTGTTCAGGGTTGTGCTTTGTGTATTAAATTTGTGTCCTGTGAAGTATGAAACTCAAATATTGCCAATTCTTTCAGGAGGAAAATGAGATCCCTGCCAGTGTTTTTGCAAAAGAGCCCGTTCCTAGCATTACAGAAGGAAAAGAGGAGCCTGTGGATGAGAACAAAACACTGGAAGAAACCTTGCACACAGTGGAGCTGGGTTCAGATGATGAAATGTTTCATGAGGGAGATGACTTGGATGACAGTGCAGATGAGAAAACAGAAGAATCAAGAGCTGAGAAACTGAAAAGATCCAGTCTCAAGAAGGTGGACAGCCTCAAGAAAGCGTTTTCACGCCAGAACATCGAGAAGAAGATGAACAAGATCGTGTCACCTGAACGGAGAGAAAAAATCAAGAAATCTCTCACTGTGCATCACCAGAAATCCTCCTCTTCCAAGGGTTTCAAAGTGTCTCCCCTCACATTTGGCTCCAAGAAAGGCCGGGAGGAAGAGAGCCCTGCGGAAGCTGAGGACAGACCGTCGGAAACGGCGAGCACCGAGCAGGCTGAGAACGAGGACGAGGCGTCCTTCGCCGACACGCACTCGGATGTGACACCCAGCACCTCCCTGGCCGAGGAGGGCAAGGCAGCCGTGGATTCCCTGCAGAAGGAGCCCAGAGGGGAGGGCAAGGTGGTGAACAACATCGAGCTGTCCATCGTGGAAGACGACGAAGAGTACGGGGTGCCTCTGGAGGTTTCTAGCCAGAAACTGTTTGATGAGAGGAGCAACCCAGTTGGCGGGGAGATGGAACAGTGTGATGAGGAAACCACCCAAGCAGCCGTCCTGCAGGTGAACCAAACAGCGTGAGCAGCCCGAGCCCCCCTTCGCCTGCCAGGCACACACCTTTTTCCGGAGGCAAGGAACTGGTTCCAGCTGCACGGGCAGGAGAAGCAACTCTTCCATCCTTTTCTCTGCAGTGATAATTTATTGCGTCGTGTTGGAGTGCAGAGTGGCCCAGGTCAATGACTTAAGCTGCGACGTGCTCTGTTTTAGGCCGAGTCACTGGTGTTCGTGAGTTTAGAGATGCTGCCAGCTGGTGTCAGGGACTAGCAGGAAGAGAAGGTGTCTGGATTTTAGAGTTAGGTCAGAGGAACGCGTGGGGGCTAGTCATGACCCAAGCATTTCTGGTATCTCTTCTTCCCCCAGTATTTCCCAGCACTGTGAGTAGCTTTGTATGTGAATGTAGGAATCCCAATGAGGACGTTTGATTTCAGTTGCCCTGTCGTGCTCTGTGAATGCTAACAGCCTCAGTAATTGTGCACACACGTGTAGTTTGTGTGGGGCTTTGCTCCACAGCACCATAGGACTAGAAGAGAGAAGTACTTAGAGGGCAAAGCTGAAAAGCCAGTTCCATCCATTTCAGTGGGGGAAGGATTTTTTCCAGTAGTCACTCGCTAGGCATTTAGAAGAAATTACCATGCTTAGGTAGAGGGGGGGAAAAAATGGTATTTTTCAATCCAGCAGAGTTATGGAAATATGGTAATGACAAGCATGAATGTGTGATTGGTTACTGCACCTTTAAGGGCTCAGAAATTGAAAAGAAAAAAAATAGGTGTTTGATAGGAACATGAAGGTAACATGAAGAAAATATGAAATGCTATGAAATGCAAAAAAAAGCAAAAATAACCCCCCACAGTATTCAATCTGTACTCCCAGCTTAAAGTATATATATTCAGATAACACTAATTAATTTGCAGTCTTTATAGCAATATACTATCAAACTTTGCACCTGCACAACTTTGTATCTCAGAGTATTTTGAAAATAGCATAATTTATCTTTTTACAGATTATTTCATATATAGAGCTATATCTACACAGGAGAGTTAGATAATTACAGGGATGTAAGGACAATTTCTACAAAAAGGTGAAATACTCTTTCAGGCAAAGGGAACAATGTGTTACGGATTGAACTTCATGGCAGGGATGAGTTCATGGAAGCATGAGTCTGCAAAGCCATAGGATTTGGTTCTCTGCTAGTAACTTTGATCAAAGTCATCCACCTGCTCTCAAAATTACTAGTCTGTAATTTTTCAAAACTGATCGAAAATGAGAGGTTACAAGGTAGTCTGTTCACTATGAATGTTCATTCCTGTCACTTAAAGATAAGGGGCAAGGGAGGAAAGGGAAGCACAATACCCACAACAGTTCCCTTACATCCTTGGTTGTTTATGCAGTGGGTTATTTTTATTTTTTTATATACATAAAAATTCTACTGATACTCAACGTTGCACTAAAAGGTTGCTTCCTTTTGTGTTTTAGAATCACAAATTACAGGGGAAATAAAAGCTACAGCTACAGAAGTACCATTATGAAATAATTAACAGGTATTGCTCCACAGGGATAATATCTGTAACCAGTAAATCACACTGGAAGTTAGTTAGTCAGAGCTTAGCGTAGGCAAGTACTGTTAAGAGTTAAGCTCTTAAGTGCATGGTATCATGTAGAAGATACTGTTTCTAAGGAAAATCATGGCATAACTCGTGCAGCTATATTTTTATTTTGTATTAACTACAATGGATTTCAATAATTTTTACTTGTAACTAACTATGAATATGACAAATAAAAGCATAATATAAAACACAGCCATGTCAGTCTTTGGGAGAAGCAGTCTGAGAAGCTGGCAAAGATAAAATTTAAAGGTCAAGTATTTATTACTTCACAGTTCATGTCCCTGTTGTATCTATACCATTTTCTTTCTCATCCTATGCTGTTATTTAGCAATGCAAACACCAGTGCTTTGCTTTCCAGACACTTACCAGACTTCTAGCCCATCTAAATGTAGTCAGGCACTTTCCAAAATCTCCTGGCTCATTCTGCATCTTTTTATTTGGTTGCAGCATACTCCTAGTACTCTAAATAGTCCTGAAAGCATATTTATATTGAAATGTATGTTCTGTTTATGCACAGAGATAAACTCTTGTCTTCTGGAGTGCCACATAGTCTTTAGCAGGCTTAATTTTACTGACAGACCAAAGAAAGCACGTTTAACCTTTATGCAGCAGCTGTCAACCTCTCACATCCACCAAGTGCTAACCAGGAGCCCCAGCATCATGTTTGTATTTTCCTTTCAGATGTGCTGGTTTGTTTGTCCTGCTAAGCTTTAATTCAACAATACCCCTGGCCATGCTTCATCCAGTTTTAGGGATGCTGAAATGAATCCCACGCACGGTGCTCTGAGTGCATTACAATGCTGTCCAGTAAAACCATTGGAAATGCAGATACTGAGCATCTGGGAGAATTAACTCAAATACCCACTTCAGAATACAGCACACACACAGCCAGTAGTTGCAGGACTAGAATTAAATGTTTTCTCCATCACAATTGCCCATTTCTGAGGATGGGTGGGTCTGTAAGCCTAACAAACAAAGCATGCTTTGCCAGAGAGTAAAACGTTCACTCAACTCGTCTGCCTTTGTGCTGTCCTATAAACCAGAGGAGGAAGCAAGCTCAGGCTCTCAAGATGTCCCCTAAGCTGTTTGTTCCCCTGCCTTCTTCCATCCTCCAGGCCTGACTGAAAACATCAGCCTGCAGAATTTACTCTTTGAGGGAGGAGACAGCCTGTGGAACCAGCAGCACCGTATTCCTGCAAGTATCTCAAGTACATGCCTGGATCTTGTCAGGCTGGCAGGTGTCAAGTATATGCATGAGTATTCATGATCATGCTGACAGGTTTGTCTACACAATTACTTTTTTTTTAAAAACTGCTTGTTTACTGTTCCTGACACAGTGACAGTGAGCTCCACTTGTGCCATTATTCCTTGGAGGACCTGCCCTGTGAGCTGCTGCACAGATTCAGAGCCCGACCTCTGCCGGAACCGGTGGCGGCTCTGCACAAAGAAAAAAGGGTGTGATACAGCCCTTATGGCATAAATATTTAAACGAGCAGCACTCAGCAGCTGCTGATACATCCATTTTCAATGACACAAAACCAGCTGACACTTCTGTCCCCTTTTGGGGGAAAGAGCAAAAAGCATCCCATTGACCCACACGTGCTCATCCACGAGCTGGCTCCTCTGTGAAAAGGCACAGATTCGGGTTTTCTGGACCATTTCACTGTCAAATGAGAGAGTGCAGTGTAAGCCATCATACGGTCCTGACTGAAGCATGTTCTGTCTCTTTAGCAGACAGGGAGAGCAGGAAAGGGGAGCAGAAAAGGATCAGAAGGTAAAATACACCTGGATAGCCCTTTACACTGATGCAGTGAAAACCTTTTGTTGCTGTAATGCCAAACAGCCGCACAACTGATGACTGATAGCCACACGCTTAAAAAAGAGGTAAGCTCAGAAGAATTAGCCAAGTAATGGCAATTTGTTCCAGGTCAAACTCTTAACAAGGGGCCAGTCCAACCCTGAAGGTTAGTGAAAGCCTTCAGCTGGCTCAAAAGACATGTAGAGCCACACAATGGTTTTGGGCCACACACATAGCTCCTGTGATCATCAGTAAACTGTGTGCAGGGATGCAGGACATGAGATCCCTGTATCTCCCCAGTCCAATCTGCTTAGCTCATCAGCCAAACAAAAAGTTTTCCTACCATCAGCACAGCAGGCACAGTGGCATGGCAGAAAGGAGGGCTCTGCCCTGCTTTGCAGGGTGCACTGTGAGCAAAATTTCAAGCTAAGTTGTGACTGTAAGGTCTGTGCAGTCGGGAGCTGCCTGTGACAGAGCCAGTGTAGCTGCAACTCTTGAAAACAAGTCAGCTTGGCAGGGGAAAACTTGTATTGTGACCCACTAAGACACACATCACTCTGGCTGTCAAGGGGAAGGTGACAGGTAGCCTTCCTGCAGAAAAAAAAAAAAAAAAAAAAAAGAAAAAAAAAAAAAAAGAAAAAGGAAAAGAAAAAGGTTTCCCCATAGCAGAGCAAGGCCAGCATGCAGCTGTTTGGTCAGGATTTTGCCTCGGAAAGGAAAAGAGGGGCAAGAAACAACTGGCAGAGCCCCGGAGGTGCTGACTCAGCACCCAAGCATCCACCGCTCCCTGACTCACCCTGGCTGTCCCAAATACACTGAAAAAGGCTGAGAGCCACTTTCCACCACTTCAGACTGCCCGCTGCCAGGGTTTTGTTTCAGGATTTGCATTGAATCCAGCCCAGGCTGAGTCTAACTGCACGCAGAAAAGAAATTTTAATCAGCATACTTGCAGCTGTCAGTGGTGGCTGATCTTTCCTGCCCCCCTTTTGATCAAACTGCCTTTTTCCCCTTCCTCTCCCTCCACCAAGTCTCCCTCCACACTAATTCAAATAAGGAACTCTCCCTAACTGCCTGTTGAGAACTGATAATCAGTGTCATCTTTAATTTTTCTAATGTGGTTATCCCCTTTAATGGAGTGTGCTGCAGTAACTGAGAATAAATCTGCTTTGGGTTAAGCTAGAGATTGTTATTTATTTTTCTTTCAGATCAGAGATTAATATTGCTGTATGACCATTGGCACTAACCTCTTTTTCCATAGCAACACCAAAGAGAACATAAACTATGACTCATAATTTCTCTCTGGAGGACTTTTTTGTAATTATGATCATTCCACAGTTCCTAAAATATGTTAGCTGATATATAGCTCTGGTATAACAGCTTTGATTTTCCTTCATTTGAACACCCAGGCAGAAAGAAGAGACCTCCATTATTTTCTCTCTCTCAGGCTGAGCTAAACACTACACAAAGTATCATATATTCATTATTCATTATAACTGTGTGCCTCCTAAAAACTCCACAGCAATGTTTTCTTCATAAAGGCGGAACAGGTTTACTCACTTTCAATAACCTTAAATAATACTGACCTTCTAAAAGAAAACTCGTGTCCTTCCCACCGTGGTTAGCAAATTGGGGTCTGAGAGCTAGAATTAATCCAAACTGGGAACTGTATTATACAGGGTGGCAGCAGGCAGGGTTGCACACCAGCATTGCTCCTCTGCCAGTCAATAGCTTTAAACTCTCCAACATTTCCTCTCCCTCAGAACACAGCCGAAATACACTGTCCGAATTCCGTAATAATGGTGATACTCATTAATCCCTTCAGTGAAAATCTGGCCTTGGAACAACTTGTCCGTACAGCTCCCTGGAATATCTCAGCAGATAATCACACTGGATCATCACAAGAGATTACATGACTTTTTGTCTGTGTGTGTGGCTGTCCTACATTCTCTTACGACACAGTCTGCTGTGTACTGGTGCAGAGTGCTCAGACAACCTGTAGTGCCTGTTGCTGGAGAATAATTGTAAAAGTACAATTAGCAAATTCAAGGACACACACATTCAGCCAACAGCCATGATCCAAAATGGAGAGACAGAACGAGCTTGCATCTCTCTGGGCTCTGCAGGGTGATCCCCAGCAGCTAAACCAAGCCCAGGTTGCACCAACAGAAGGGACACGTGGTTTGCTCTTGGCCTTTCCAGTGTGAAGCTGCACATACAGGCTCAGACTTGAGCAGGCACACTGTGAAAGAGCAGAACATCAACCAACACAGCATCAATCACACTGCAGGCTGCTCGACTCCTCCCTAAAGGTTTGTGGGAAAACACCCTGAACTTTCAAATTCCTGAACATGGAGCAGAAAGTCACTGTAACCCCTATGCCATCATCTGCAGAGAGGAGACTCTGTTTTTGCCTTCTTTACTCCCTCCCATCAGATTTGAGCTGTGCAGAAGTGGAGGTGACGTGAACTTTGATGGATACTGGAAACGTGCAAGACACTGCTAGAACAAATAGCACACGAGGGATGACTGCACTGCACACCACATACAAATATTCATTTAGATCAAGTACCAGGTACAGCCTAACTACAGAAACAGCACTGTTCAAGAAAATTCATCTAATTCCTCAACTACTTAGTTCCTGATGTCCTACACTATCCACTTGAAGGGAGTTTCAGCATCCTTTCAGTATGCTGCCAGCTACAGTTATATATGCCCTTATTTTACTTGTTCCTTCTGACATGCCTGTAGGCAAACGAGCCCCGTGAGGGTGACAACATGAGCTGCATTAACTCGCTGCCTGGTCCCTGAACCACTGCGACTCAACACAGCACTGCCAGAGACATGGAAAAAGGGACACTGAGAACCTCTGACTAGTGGTAAACAAATTATGGACACACGGAAGTTGCCTGCATTTGCAGCATCAATTGTCACTTCTACACACAGCCACGGTGAAAGCTGTGAGCACTGAGTGATGAGTCCTAAATAACCTTCGTTTCCCTGCAAAATTCACCATTCCACTGTTGGCAGCAGCTGGAGATTGACAGTCAGAGAGCAGGTTATGACTGGAAGCTGAAGAGTGACATGTCATGCAAGACCTGTGAAAATATGTCCTGAGTAAAACTGAAAGGAAGGAGGTTTCTTTTGGCATATTCAGGAATATAAGCTCTTTAGAAGAATACCTGCATCCTCTGCATGCCACTGCACAACTCTTCAAAGGAAAAGCAAGCTGCAGGACACAGAAATATGCAATCCTAGGCTAGGCTCAACAGCACAGAGATCTCAGCTGAAATAAAATCATGTCATGCTGTAGCTATTAAACACTATGTATGTCACAGACACGTAATGTATATGACACACAGCTTTGAATAAGGTGGGAACCTGGAAAGGTTTTAATGGATTTTGAAGTGCCTGTAAATTATTTTGCTAAAAAGGAAATAGACTGATAGGATCCCACAAATCTAGTCCTAAAAACAATGCATCAGGGATATTTTTTTTAAAAAGTTCTCGGTACTTCTTAATGGTACAATGGTTGACATGCAGCCAGAGGTGGAGGGAAGCATTAAACAAGAAGTATGTAGGAGAAAATAGTAGGAAAATGTGGATAAGAAATGGAACAGTGGGGATGTGCATGAGAGAAGGGAGTGTGTGAGGGAAGGAGTCACTAGGAAGGGTGGGGAACTGGAGGAAGGAGCTTAAAGGCTACTGAGAGACACCGGCAGAGTGCCCAGAACAAAGGCTGGGACAGAGCCAAGAGGCACCAACAAAAATGGGAAAAAGGAAAAACAAGGGTCAATAAGGTCTACAGCTCAAAAAGATGGAAATGGGAGTAGGGAATCAGAAATTACTGTAGTACAGCTGCCACGTAAGAGACAGCAACAGTGAGCAAAATGCTCAACATTTATCATCTCTCTACTTGCCAAAATATATTGCTGAAGCAATGCCCAGGATTAGGTCTAGAAGTGATTTTTACTGCGCAGTGCAGTCAATCATTTTTCTTTTGCTTAAAGTTTTTGGTTTTTTTGTATGAGAAAAGTTGGTCCAGAATAGGCAAGAGCAACATCTTATACCAAAATAGCTCAGCCAGAGCCTGCAGAAACCCATGATGGTGACAGCACCTTGCCAGTTCTGCAGTGCAGGCTCACAGATCACATTTGCCATGTCTACTGGCTTCCAAGGCTTGGGGAGAGAGGTCAGGGGGAAGAGGAGAGGTGCTGTGAGCAGCAGGATGGGGTCACCTCCTGTCAAGATATTTGGGTAATTCCCCATTGAGTACATACCTCCTGCAGCCAAGGGGCAGGCAGGACTTGCTGGAAGCACCTTCAGCAGCTGGATTTCACTGGCAGATCACTGAATCCCAATGCTTTGCTGCAACACAGCCTGTTTGCAGTAGGAGCAGGATTTCTTCCCTATTGCAAACAGGTTTTGGGGAAAGCAAACCAGCTCTCCTCCTCCACTGGGCCTCTCCCCCTTGCCTTGCCAAGAAGCTGGGCTATATTAAGATATGAGGCAGCCATGCTGGGCCATTTCTCCTTCGTGCCTGGCCTCCCGTGGGAGTTGCTCCATTCTCACGTCTCTGTTGAGAAACAGCTTGTTCTTTCTGGCTTTCCTCAGGTTCTTTATTTAGTGGTGCAGCTTCACACAACAAGTGGAAGCCAGGTTCTGCTCTAACTCCAGAACAGACCTGCCCAAGTCCCCTTCCCTCCATTCATTCTCCACAAAATAAAGCAGCAGCTCTCTCCTGCTCCACTCCTAACATCTCCTAGGTTGTTGCCTGACATTTTATTGTACTTTTCCAGAAACTCTCTGTTTGCTCTATAACTCTCTCATAAAATGGAAGGCTGCACTATGAATTCTTGTTAATGACTTACAGGATGCAGGTTAATAGATTCAGGAGTTTTCATAATTACCATACTTGGATAATTTCCTGTACAGAAGAAGACATGGGGAGAAAATGATGACAAGCTTTGGAAATAACAGGAGGAAAAGCCTGGATTAAAGTTCTAATCTTTAAATGGAAAATGTCTCCTCATCTATTTTTTTTGCTGCTGTCAAATTTCAGTGCCTGAAAAGAAAGTCTCCTTCTACAGAAAAGAGGAAGGGGAAGGTGCATTGAGAGGTAGAAATATATCTCATGTGTAAATCTATGTAATTAATATACATCACACATGTCCCGCTATATGCTCACCTTCATATCCATCCTTGCTATTTAATAAAAGGATTAATGTGCTAAACCCTAAAAAAATTATTTAGCATCCAAGGCTCCCTGATTTTGAAGATATCTGCACACTTATACCTCATTCTATAAACTGTTAAAGACAAAGTTCCTCAAAAATTTTCCTCCTGGTATTTTTTATTGTGCCTATGCTATCACAGTATTCAGCATCCAGCCTGAAAACTAAACCATTTCAGACAGTTCCCTTTTGCAAGATGTGACAGTAGTCAAAAACTATGCCAGCAGTGGGAGACAACCAAAATCAGTGTTTATAGAAAATCAGGGACAAGAGAACTTGAACTGGTGCTTCTTGATCACACACAACCTACTCAAGCTGCAGCTCTAATAGGAGTAATTTCATATTACCGAGAGCATTTCACTTTATAACAATTTCACAAAATCACTTTGCAAATCTTTCACGCACAGTTTTGCGCAATATTTTTCAGGCAGAGGCGATGATCCCACTGAGACAGACTCCAGCTCACTCTGCCCATGCTTCAAGCCAACTGGAAGACATGGTAAATGTCAGATGTTGCCCCAAGCTAATATGCCACATCTCTGATCAGGGCACAGCACTAACTGCATCCATATGGTGCCTGGTCAGCTTGAAATGCAGACAGGGTGAGATCATCTCTGCCTCCACAATACTCCCAGGCAATGCAGACAGGGAGTTTTTCCTGCATCAACAATGCAGTTGCAGGGAATGTTAATCCACTGTTCCTCCCTTAGTGCCTAATCTACCCCAATATTGGACTAAAATGGATCCTCAGACTGTAATTTAAAATAGAAGAAATTTGACAAGACAAAGGAATCTGGTGATTGTTCTACCTGTAGTAAGTACTGAAGCCAGAGGTCAAAATGTCTACTCAGAACTCAGGTGACTTGCTTGTAATAATCAAAAGTGTGGCAAAAATCCCTTTCTGATGGCATCCTAGTGGAGCCACCTAAAAAGATTATTTTTCTTCTATAGATCCTAATCATCACACTGCAATACAGAGCTTGGTGTCTGCTCTAATTTTCTTTGTACAAGGCTCAATATGAGAGTAAAGGAGGGATCAGCTAAACTCTGCAAAGGTTTTCTTCTAGTTTAAACCCTCCAGGGAAAGTCAGATGAAATACTGCCTGTGGACTCAGCAGCAAGGCATGTGCCTGCCCCTCCGTGGCACACAGCCCTGTCCTTTGGGGCCCTGGGCAGAGCTCACAGTCATATTCATCACCAGCAGCAATTCTCCCGCCATGGCTGTGCCATCCACATGGGGCCTGAGGTAGAGAAAGGGAAAGAGGGTTTCCTGGCATTCCTGAGATCCACAAAATAATTCTTTTATGTATGTAATGAAGAGACTTTAGCCTACTCCTGTATCCCCACTGGGATGGAGACAATTTATTCTTGGTGGTTGTATATTATTCCCTGTGTTCTGCCATCTTTCTCCAAATATTATTTTCACTCAACAGTGTAGCTGGCCAAAAACTGCAAAAAAAGCATTAGCTGAAAAAGTTATTTGTCAGGAAACAAGGTTTCCTCTTCTCCACCTAATGCACTCCAGCAAATTCCAGCTACATTGCTTCCTCCCAGCATTTAGCTTGACAAAGCATGTGGTGAGCCTGGCAAGCATCTGAAAACCCCAAATGTTCATGATTATCAGCATTAACAGTTGCTATTGTTCTTATCTCAATAGTTAAAGCTTGCCCTTAGCATGAAATGCTATTTTTCCTCATTACTACAGATTTCTTTTTACACAATAATCTTCTTTTCAGAGCTTCATGATACTTTCAGGTTTTCCTGTTCAGCTTTGAATGCTGCATGAATACTGCCCGGTGAGGAAAAACATACTACATATTATTTTAATACAGCGATAATTTGTTGTTGCTCCTTTCCCCAGCTGCATTGCTGTGACTCTGCCTTCTAAGTTCCTTACCATGCACATTTCACTACCATTACAACCATGATTTTCAGTACCAGATTGTTTTTCACAGGTTTCTACAAAGGGATGTTAAACTTTGCAGCCACCTAACTCTACTGTTTGTTCTGAGGGGTGGTGATGGGGAAGGCGGAGTCCTGACATGCATTAGCAATGGCATCCAGGAATCATTTTTTTACCATCCATTTATTTACCTTTATCTTGACCAGTCACTAAGAGTCCTCATCTTGCTGCTTGTCCTCAGATCTGAGTTTGCATGGGGATAGTACAGTAATTTCACGCGTATAAGGCGCACCTTTTTGACTAAAATTTTGATCGAAACCCGGAAGTGCGCATTATAATCTGGCGCACCTTATGTATGGACAAAGTTTGGAAATTTGCCAGCCTGGAATTGCAAGCTGCAGCGAGGGGGATGGCCACCACGAGGGCAGCTGGTGTTGGACGGGGTGCCGGGGCCCGTGGCATGGGGAGGGCACCTGGGGCTGCGTTTAAAGGCTGTGCCGATCCATGAAAAATGCTTGCAAATTGAGCACCTGCCAGTGAACCCCGCTATCACGGGATTCCGTTACTAATTTGTTACTTTTTTGCGCACAGATCGTCGCTGCAAAAAAAATAGTGCACCTTATAGTCCAGTGCGCCTTATATATGGACAAAGTTCAGAAATTTGCCGACAACCTGGATGTGCGCCTTATACTCCAGCGGACCTTGTAGTTGTGAAACTACTGTAATTCTTCTTTTGGATGCAGTTTTGGAATGGATGCACTGAAGGCAAGGGCGCTGTGTGAGCTCTACCTGTGCCGTGTAGCGAAGGAGATAAATGTGGACCAGACTCCCCTGCACAGCCAGGCTGGGATTGCACAACTCTTTGCAGGACTGCACAAGTCCTGCTTGAGTTTCTTCAAAACATCACCACTTTACTACCTTCAGGACCAAAACCTTGACTTGAAAGGAGGTTGATGGATTTAAACCAACTCCATTATGAAAACCAAGATCTCCCTCGTTGCTGTAACCTCCCCAAATACTTTAACAACAGAAACCAGCTTAAAAGAGAGCCTGCTCTGAACAGAGTGAATACACATCTGCAAGACATTTCTTTGGATTCAAGGTAAAGTACCCAGATACAGTTCTGAGGAGGATGACACACAACTTCTTAATTCTCACTCAAACAGTTCCTGTTTATCTTCACAGAGGACTAACGCAAATATTAGCTTTGGGATTTGATAAGGGACACATTAAACAAACACTGCTGCCTGTATCATAAAAAACTGGCTCCCAGCCAGATAAGTGAAGCTCTGCCTACAAATTAAATATTACTATATTCAGGGTGTGCTTGCAGTGGTATTTTCTTCCGCTGCATTTTTTTCAGCAGTGCATGAGCATACCTAATAGAGTAGCTTACAGGGAGATTTCAATCAGCTCCAGCATAGGAGAAATGAGACATTTCTGATGCCAGCTCAGCTGCACACAGCACTTGTCTCCCTCCCAAGAACTCTGGTAAGAGCTGTGGGTCTGAGTTTTGTTACTCCATTATCATGCAGTCATGAAGGAAACAACACTTTAATTGTTTTCCATCTGTGAGATAATGAATTACTCCTCTCTCTAAAACAGAGAGGCAGCAAAAGAAGGAATATGAATACTCATTTCCTTTTCCAGTAAACAATTACAACGCTTGTCAAAAAATATGACAATTGGAAAAAATCGATGTAAAATTTGGTAATAGCTTGGCACTTTCAATATTGCACACACTCTCACCTAAAAATCTCAACTAATAGCCTTACTAAAGCTGATTGGGTCTTTGAAATTAATGATGCTTCCTGTGGGCTACGCTGCTTCTCCGCATGAATTAGACAAGCAAAAAATCCAGTGTCTTACAAAGGAGTTCTGAAGAAGGTCTACAGTAATTCCTAGGGAGTTCTTTTGATTAAAAAAAGTGAAAAAGGAAAGCAAAACCAAACCAGATCAACAAAATAAAACAGAAAAAGATGGGTAAGAAAAGGTCACACTTAACAGAAAACAATGAAAATTTCCACAGGTATTTACCAACTTCTCTACCCTGCACCATGCAAATATTTAAGCACATTCTTATTAGATCTTCCAACAGATAAGAAATAGTTTCCCCCTTGAAGATGACTTCCACATCTTCTCAAACCTGATTGTACCTCAGATTTTCCTGAAAACACAGGTACTGCCTAAAAATGCCAGAACCTGCCACCATAATGTGCCACCTGAATTCAACACCACCTTTGCAATTTGACCTAAAAACTCATTTTCCCAGGTCTCAGCCTTCCACTGCTCACATTCTGAGGGAAAATGCTGAAAGGAGCTGTATTGCCATTAATACCATCAGCTCCAACACTCATTTAAGAACGAATTTGTTTTTTCTATAAAACTTGAGAAAAAACCCACCAAACTTCAGCCAGTCCCTGAGGAGATGTCACCTTTCATCCCAGCCCTGCTCACAATCAATTCCCTGCACAAGGGGGCTCTGAACTGTGGCTGTGACTCTCAGATACTGCCACAATAAAGAGTGAGCAGTGGAAATAACACCAGGTTTCCCCCGGGGAGGATTGCATCCAGGCACTCGCCTCGCAGCGATAAGCGAGCATCCAAACAATCAGAGGCTCTGCTCTCACACAGTTCCTGTGTTCCCCAGTCTCAGGAGAGGTGAAGGAGGAGATTTCCCTTCTCAGGAGCCGCTTCCAGGCATGCACACCTCCCTGAGCCCTGGCTCACCCCTGGCCCTTGTTGCTCAGTCTGCCCTGCCCTCAATTCAAAGGAGAAAAAGCCAGAATATGAAGCAGCACAGCTCACTTGTGCACTGTTTGCCGTAGATTTCATGTGCTCTTCTCTCTCTGAACCAGCCCCAGATCCAACAGTGCTGGCTGTACCTGCGCAGGGAGAAGTGCTGAAACAGGTCACTGCTGAGGAGGGGCCCCTCTCAGGGGTAAGCAAAACTCTATTTCAGAAAAACTGGCTCTAACTGGAGTTCAGAAAAACTGGTTTTATCTTTTTCACTCAAAGCATTGAAAAAGCAAGGACGAGCACAGGCTTTTTGCCTGGCAGGATTCCATTAGAAAGCTATTTCCACTGTGATACCTGCCTAGGTGATGTAAAGCCCTGAGCATCCTCAGCAGATCTTGTTCCAGAAGCAGGTGAGCAAGCTTCCTGCAGCTGAAGTGCCACAACACCCAGCTTTTGGCTCCCATGGAGCAGAATCACCCAGGAAGCAAGATGTGTTTTGCTGAAGGGTACAGAAGGTCTGTTCCCGCAGGAGAGCTTCGCTTCCTGCTTTGGGAAAACTAAATAGGTTGATTATGCCTGCTACAGGCTCATAAATCCACATCAGCTGCTGCCTCAGGGACAGCCATTGCTCCTCTGGGTGATTTTCTTCCTCACTTAGACAAGATGAACAGCTGGTTATGTATATCACAGCTCCAGCAACACACTTACCCGTAGCCTTATGCCCCCGAAGGAGCAGGTTTTTGTCATTGAAACCACAGGAAAGCAGGAGGCAAAGCAGAGGCAGCTTATTTTCTTTTACAGGTCAAGAGACAAAAATGGTAGTCAGAGTGGGCATTGGTAGCTGGCTTCCCAAATGGAGCTGGAAGGCAGACCAAAGAGCCCAAATTTCAAACCTGCTTACGTAATTTTAATTTGTAAAGTACAGTAATTTCACAATTATTAGCCGCACCTGATTAAAAGCCGCACCTCCTGGTAGCCAGGCAGACCATGGGATCTGTCCATATATAAGCTGCACCTGAATATAAGCTGCACTTTTTTTTTTTCTTCCTTTTTTTAAGCAAGGATCCATGTGTAACAAAGTAACAAATTAGTAACAGAATCACTGTCAGCTGGGTTTGGCGTCAGGTGCTCAAGTTGCAAATAGTTTTCATAGACCAGTGAAGCCTTTAAAGGCAGCCCCAGGCAGCCTCCCAGCCGGCTCTCACTTCTGGGTTGACATTTCAGTGGGATTTGTCCATAGATAAGCTGCACCTGAATATAAGCCGCACTACTGGGGTAGGCTGGATTCTTCAATTAAAAAGATGCAGCTTATATTCGTGAAACTACTGTAATTGTGATTTGCACACACAGTAAAATAAACCTACTACTAAAAAACAGCATGAGCCTAGATAAGGCAAATTCTGCACTATGGAGAGGGGGTTGGTGCAGAAGTGTTCCTCACAGCACAGGAGCTTCCCCTAAAGTCACAGTAGGCTCCAGCAACAGGGCCATGTCACACAGACAGCTCCTATTGCTCAGGATGAATTTAGCCTGGCCAGGGCATGGCACACCCTGTAACCCACCCCAGCCTGGGCACTTCTGACACTGAGTCACTGCCTGTGCTCACTCATCTGGGTCCCACATCATTCTGTGGAGCTTCTGACCCCAGGGTTTTGTCTCCAGGGACAGCCCTTATGATACAGGCAAAAAGATTAATCTTCATGAGCAGATTTAGTAAAATCACATCATCACAAAGCTCCAGCAATTATGCAGCTCTGAATTTTTCTCTAAAAAACACGTACAGCTCCACTGATAGCAACAGGGATACATCAGCTCTTACCCACAAAATGAATTGGGGTAACACCAGCATTTAATAGCTCGGTGCTTCTAAGAATTTTAAGACACTCTGCTTTGTGTGCACATGGCAAGTTTGCAAGGAACATAAAGTTCCTTTGTACCAGAGCAGAAGCATTATCACACAGGTTCTCAACAGCCTGTTTTTCCTTTCATAGCTGGACGTGTCAAACAGACCAGAGCCAGCAGATAAGAAATGCCTACTGAATCAAAGTGCAGATTAGAGAGGCGGCAGCAGCAGCTGAGAGAACCATCTACTGCAGCTGGGAGACAGATCAAGGGAGCTGGGGAAAGCTAAGTGCAGATCCAAACTTTACATGGCATTCCATCTATTCCATAAATAATCAGGGCATTACAAGGCTGGGAAAACGTGGATTTTTCTCTCCTGCTTGCTAGCCATGGACTCTGTGACACCAGTTGTGGCCAGCACTGCTACTTGTGACACCTAAAGTCATGAACACAAAGCAAAAGTAAATTGTCCCTTTTCCTCAGCTTAGAGGGGAGTTTTCATGTTCCAGTGAGGATATGTGCATCTGTTTTCAGCAAACTGCCACAGAAATGTGAAAACCTGGAACTCCCAATATGGGAATGTTCTCTGATTGAAAGGCATGCAATTACACATTACGTACACATTACCTAGAACTAACAGAAGCACAGAGTTTGCATACCCAGGAACAGAGTTATGCCATGAGTATCAATGCAAGGAATGCAGTAAACAATGCATGGACAAGGCCTGCAGTATTTCCCAGTGCTTTAGAGCTCCAAGCTCTCCTCAGGAATCCTGTTCTAACAATTTGTCTATGCAACATGGAAGGGGTCCCTAGTGGAGACCCAAAAAAGGCCAGGAGATCACGAATTCCCCTCACTCAAACAGGGCTCTGATCAGGCATCCTTTGCCCATATTGGTGAGCACCTGAGGCAGCAGCACCTCCCACCAGATGACAGTCAGCATTTATGGGTCACCTGAGGGCTTCAGGCAAGCAAAAATGCTGCATCTATGGGAAAACCAAAGACAAGCATCTGCTGCCTGGGGTAATATGGGCAGAAAGCAGTACAAACTAAGGGAACTTAATTCCCTTTAATAATGTATTGCTTGTTAAGCCAATCGATTCATGTTTGCAAGTGTGGAAAATTAACTTATTAGGCACCAGGTAGTTCAGTTTAATTGTCCTGAATTTCCAGGACACCAGCATTTAAAAAGCAATCCCTATCTGTTTAAACTGGGTCCATACAGCTGGATGCCAGCCAGAATCTGGCAGGTGCTTATCACATCTATGACAATGAGAACATCACCTGACAAACAACACTGTAACCCCAGCTATCACTGAAGGAACTTAAAACAGCCTTAGCTGCTCCCCTGAAGGCAGGGCACAGTCTTGCTAATTTATCTTGGCTTTGTTCTGTTTAGGGACCAGAGCACCCTGAATACGAATGGCAGAAATCAGATGACACAGAATTTAGTGTTAAAAACAATGTTTAGCAAAAAAAAAAAAAAAATTAATTAAAGATTATCTTCCTCTTCTTCAAAATCATAGTCCCTTGATCTACAAGAATCCCACCCTTTGAAATTCACCATTTCCAAAACACATCCTTCTTGGTATGAGAACGTAAGTTCAAAATTAAAACATCACATGAATATAACTGTGCTCCTGATGTCAAAACAGGAACAGAATCTAAGAGTAAACACACAAGATGTACATGTAAATTGTCCTTTCCTGAAGAAGAGGGGCATGATTCTCTGAAGTCCACAACGCTCTTTGCAGCACAACATCTTTTTGTATGGCTTGAACTACTCTCAAGGACTATATTTACCCACTCACAATAAGCCAAATGAAATGGTTTGAAATGAAATTGCTAAACTTAACAAAAAAAAACCCATTGTGGCAGCTTCAAACCTCCCACCCCATTTCCTGCTCCACTCAATGCGGCCGCAGATGCGTTTACGCTGTGATGATGAAACTCCTACAATGCACACACAGTACAAGAGCTAAGACAGACATCCAGGGTGCTATTGAATTTCAATAGAAAAATCTTACAGCACTTTAAGTATCCAGTTATTTTTACCTGGGGTTCTGGTGATTAACAAGCTGTGAATGTCAGATTCACCTAACTCACCCTGAAAGCGCAGGAGAGGGAACCAAGGAGCAGGTCCTTAGCACCACTTACTGGAACAATACAAAAGTAAGAATTATTATTATTGCTGGCTCCACTATTGCACTTCAATTCAACTGAAAATCTGCCCTGCCATAACACAAAGGTAACTCGGGTGCCTCGGGAAATGAAACAACCAGCGTTTTCTCCAGCTCAGTTTATATCATACCTCATAAGATGAAACTATGGGAAATCAACTTTCTCTGTATCCCTCACATACACAAGCACTTTCAATTCACAGCTCTGCCTTCTCCTCCTCTCCCCATCAAAGTGTCAGAATGTTATGAATATCAATTAAGATAAGACGGTAGTACTAAAGGCTTAACATGCCTCACTACCTAATATTTGCATGCCTGCGTGGCTAAGCATCAGGCCAAAGCAGGAGACAGTGTGTGCTTCAGGAAAAAGAGTGTAACTGGGAATTACCTTCCAGTGGAAAATATTTAACCAGATGGGAATGTTATTTATGTGTGATGCTTCCCATTAGCAGTGACTAACATTTACGCTATGAAATATTTCCTTATTGCAGCATTAGAGTTATGACATGCTTTTAATACTTAGCACTGGTGGTTTTTTTCCTTCCCCAGCCCATACTTTCAAATCATCTATGCAAGAATCACTGAACTATTATGGTCTGGTGACCTGCTCAGCACGAAGCAAGGCAGCAGCCAGAAGATAAGGAAGGGAAGAGAGGCAGTGATGGGGACTGGAATTCGTCACTGAGTTATGATTCATCACTAATTTATGTGGGATGCTGCGTAGCACAGGCTAAACCCAAGGACACACAGACGCATTTTCTTTTCTGCGTATAGGTGGGGCTCAGTTCACAGGATTTCCCCTTCCTCTGTCTTGATGGATCTTCAAGGTTGCTTATTTGACAGGGAACATGGATTGGACACTCTCTGGGAAAACCCACAGTTCACCCCAGCTGAGGGTGGGTCAAGGCTATCTCCTCAGGACAGCTCAGGCTGCAAACACCTCAGGACAGGAATTTTCAGACCTGGAAAACTCAGCATGAGTCAGTGTGTGTTCATGCAAAGGCAGTATTTTTCTTCCAAAAGATCTTGTGCTTAAAGTTACAGTATGTCCAGTGTGTGTGCATTTTTAAAGAATATTTTACGTCCAGCAGCACAAAGTCTTGGGGCAGCCATTTGTGAGCTCCCACACCTGGGACAGCCTGGAGGTTACCAAGGCTTGGGGAGAAGGATGTTGTGGCAGCCTGGTCTGCTGCCACCTCAGGACCACGCTGGTCAAGAGTAACACGGTGATAGAATAAAAGGAAAGCTCAATGGAGTGATGTGAAGAAAAACTTTTCATAAACAATAAAAACAGCAAACAAGACAATCCAAAGGGCAGATATAGGAGCACTCCAAATAGCAAGGTCCAGGGTGGATACAGAATATAGAAAAGGTAGGTTGGGGCAGAATCTGAGGGTGGGGGTGCATTGAGGAACAAGGGTTAGGAATATTTAAATCCCTGCAGTAAATCTTAACCAATAACAAGAAGAACAGAGAACCTTCCAGTACCAGTACTGATTCCCAGGGGGCAACAGTGGTGGAATTCTGCTCACTCTAACTTGAGTGAAGGTCTGCAGACTGGACTCCCATGGTTTTAAGATGATGCCTGTGGTCTGATTGACCCCCACAGGATGTACCTGTGTAAAGTGCACCAAAAAACATAAGAATTTATGGGCCACAAGGATATTTGGCAGATATACTCCCAAGATGAGGATGAAACTAATAAAGCCACCATAGCAACTGTGCTGAATCAGCTCCAACTGCATAAAAGGACAGATCACAACCACCAACTCACAGCCACCCACCCAAAAAACGCCCCAACCCAAAAGGAAAGGGTGATTGAGCATATTGACTAACTAGCATGGGAAGCAAGAGATTCACGAACCAATGGAAGATCTAATACTTATTAATAAGAGAACCAGGTAACTTGTAGCCAATTAACAATTATGCTTTTGTTTGCTAAAGTATATCAATAGCCAAAAGTTTTAGTAATCATTGTGGTGGTTTTGGGGATTTGCCACCCAGCTCCCCTTTCTGTGCAGAACTGTAAATAAATCAAAAACCTCAAATCTCTGTGTAGATTGGCCTCTTGCCTGGCAGGGCAAAAGCCCCTCTTGCCATGGCAGGCAGGAAAAGGGCAAAACCCAGCTCTTCAGCATCCATGCACCCATCTGCATCCTCCCCATTAAACCTCCTGTGCATAGCCCTGCTGAGACAGCAGCTCTCAGAGCTGGTGAGTTTGCTGGCTGCACCTCAAGTTGAAAGCAATTAAAGCTGCTGCTGCTGCTGAGCTCCCCAGGGCCAGCCCTTGTTTGGGAGGTCAGGGCTGGCAGGGCAGAGTGAGAGCATGTCCAGCCAGCACGTCCCTGCTTGGGGGGGTGTGCAGGCACAGCCTGGCCAGGGGACAGCAGGATTGCAACAAAGGAACCCACAGGAACCCCAACACACAGCTCTCCTGTCTAAGCCTGGCTCACCCAAATCCCAGAGAGCGCAGAGGAAAATAAGTATGGAAAGAAAATTCCCCCCGTGCCCATTTCTTTCTCCTTGTTTGTCCCTGTTTTAATGGGATCATGTAATAGGACTGGACAAAACTTGCATGAGAATCCATGATCTCATGCTTTCCTTCTTTCTAAAACAGGAGCAATGATAGACTTTTTGCCTTCAGGAAGGTTTTCCTTGCAGACATAATCATTAAAAAGGGATACATGACCTAGACTACAGAAGAAACTCTGTTCTCAGAAAGCAGTATCAGTGGTTCATTGTCAAATTGAAAGGATATTTTCCATGATGATCTGTCTTGGGTGACTTGAACGCTTTCATAAATAATCTGGCTGATAGAAAAGAACATGCTTACTAATCCTTCAGATGACAAAAGCTTTAAGTAAGTTTGACAACAGAGCTAGAATGAACATGATTTTGATAAAGCTGAAGAATAAACAGTTTTAAAAATGTAATCCAGGAAAGAAAAAAATGCAGTGGTCTATATTTCATAAAGATAAGCACCTGTATGAAGCAGGGAAGGGCATTGCAGTGGCCCAGGAATTCTTCTGGGATGTTTGTAAGGAATCTTAAAATTAACACATGTCAAAGTCACATTGATGCAAAAAGACTTGTATCATAAAATGCAGGATCTGTAAGAAATCCCTATGGAGCAAAAATAACAGTAGAGCCAAGAATCCTTAGCCCTTGGCTGAATTACTGCCCTCACAGAGCTACAGGCCAGTCAGAGAGCCAAGAGCGTCAAAGGAACAGAAAGTAGGACATGATGCATTTGTCGTCATTCTTCCAACCATGCTGCACGAAGCGAGGATTGAATGAAAAGATAATTAACTGTCAGGTACAAGGAGGACTTCACAAAACCAGGAAGGAATCCTCTAGATATTACCTCCCAAAAGGAAAGAGGGAAAAGTAATGACCTAAGATGTCAGGAGTGAGAGTTAGAGCATCAGAAGGGGTGAGGGGATGCTCTTTACCAGCAGCCACCACAAAGCACTAGTGAGATGCTCAGGTAGGCTGAGGAGCCACCACCATCAGCTGCTGGTTAAAGCAGGTTGGACAGATCTCTGCCAGGAATGACATACTTGGCCATGGTGGGACCAAACCCTTGCAGCACTGAGGCTCCAGGTCTGTTCACTGGCAAGGGTGGAAGTGAGGGCATTGCTGAGCCAGCCCTCCCCAAGTCACATCAAGCATCCACTCAGCTTTTTGCTACCCTCTGCCTGCAGGAATGCAAACACCAGGCAGTTCTAGGAGAGAACAGCACTGCTTGAAATATCTCCCCTCCTCCTGGGGCTATAAACCCCAGCATATGAAAACTGGAGTTAAGTCTCTCAGTGGCCACAGGAAATACAAAATTGTATACTCTTACTCGAAGGGTTTATGTGAATCCAGTCAGAAGCTTCTGAAGTGGATGCCTCAGATCAGGCCATTAAGTCCCTACACAGAAGCCTAAATCAGTGGCCTCATTTTCAAACACACACTGAGCACTCAGCAGCTCCTGGAGCATCCAAGAGGAGATGGCGATTGCTTGTCACATCGGAGAACTTGTGCCACTTTGGCTCTGAAGTGTCAACCTGAAAACATTTTTCTATGCAATTTTTCACAGTCTAATCTTGGTGTTTTGTGAACACCTTCCCTAGGTTTTTTATTTCCTAGGCCATTATTTTCTTTGTAATGTAAAAATAAATATTTCACATTAAAGCAACTACAAAGCTCTAACTTTAGAAATCTTCAATAAGTGCAGAACTTCAGGCTGAGAACTACAGCACATTGAAGATTTTACCATATCAAACAGAGTTTACACTCCCACATCCCCTCCTGCATTCATAATTACATTCTGACTCACATGATAATCGCATTTGGGTCCCAGTCCTGCTTTGGAGATTTCATGCAGGCAGGGACGTACCTTCCAATGCACAGCACCCATCCCTGGGTAAGCTGCGTGGAATCATCATTGGCATAGCTGAGGGATGGATTCCTGACCATTTGAATGCACCTGGACCTGTGGCTGTAAAACTCTGCAGTGCAGAATCCTCAACAGCCTCTTTAATAAAAGGAGGTGCAAAAAGGAAAACACTGTTCTAGCATCAAATTGAGAGATTTTCTTACTCTCTCTCTGAAAGAATGCTGGATTTTTCAGAGCTTA
The DNA here is from genome assembly GCA_009812075.1 of Sialia sialis. Classification (NCBI taxonomy): domain Eukaryota; kingdom Metazoa; phylum Chordata; class Aves; order Passeriformes; family Turdidae; genus Sialia; species Sialia sialis. The sequence goes on along the minus strand of VRYO01002782.1, from coordinate 3,043,560 downwards.
GGGATAGAACTATGCTCTAAGAGGGATAAGAATTGGTTACCTGCTCTTCTAGCAAAACAGAAAAAAATCAATTTTACTCCCAAATTCTGCACTTTTTTTTGGATGCAAAATGCATCAAATGCACACTTTGAACAGGAATTCACAATTTTTCCCAGGGTGCATCCTCCACAAACTCTTAAGAGCACATTTCAGGAATTTAGCCGGGAGGACGCACAGCCAATAACAGATGCTTGGAGCACCAGTTAATGCTCAAAAACAGGAGAAAGGGATCCACTTAAAATGTTACCCTATTACTATGGAGCATGTGTTGGGCCAGCTTATCCAGGGTAGCAGCATGCCCACAGCAGGCAAAGGAAGAGCTCCCACTTGCTTTAATGGCTGGTTTTCCTTGGATTATCAGACAGCTTTCCTTGGTCTACTGCATTTATGCCAGGTGGTTTATTTTAGAGGGCTGCATTCATACAGCATCAAGTTTGCTCTCCTTTCCTCCATTCCTCTTCATAAACCTCACAAACAGTTAAGAGATTTATACAGAATCACACACATACCAGAGAATAAGAATCCCTACCTGACCTAAACTCCATAGATTTCAGCTATTTGAAAGTAGTACAAGATAATCATAAATCCATTTACAGTACACTAAGGACATATTTCTTAATAAAGTTTTATTTCGTGTGTGTTTATGCTGTCCTCCCATTTCTCCACCTAGAAGTCAAAATATCCCAAGGATATCCATGAGCCATGCTGAAACTGGAACCACAGCCAGCAGGTACCTGCTGTTCTAAGAGACCAGATGCAAACATCAACAGCTTCCCTTATTTCAGTAGTTTTCACTTCACAATCATAAAAATGTGACTTTTTTTATCTTCACATTAAAAATCCTACCTGACAATAAAAAAAAAATCCCCTCCCACTTCCAGTAAGTCACCCTGATGTGCACCAGCCATAAATCTGGAAATAATTATATAAATTATCTATTATTTATATAATAAATAGTAATCAATAAATGTGTCACATATGACACCTCCAGTTCCACAGGATGAAGTAAAACACCTGCCTCTGCAGTGCCTGAGAAGGCAACAACACAGAGCCAGTAAACATTTCCCCAGTCTTATCCCTCTCTGTACAGATTTTAGTATCTTCTAGAAACAAATCAGCAGCTGGAAATAAACCGATAGAAGAATCAACATCAACAGGCTGAAGCAGCCACAGATCTAAATGTGCAACAGTTCTGCAGGAGGCTAAAATACGAATTTTATTTCAAATTATTATTAATTATGTATTTAAATTTTGATTTTGAATGCTTCACCTCTTACCAGAAGAGTTATTGTTATTTTGCCTGAAGTCAGAGAAAAAAGAACAAACAGTGGGCTTCTCCTCTGAAAAATGTGGTTGTATTTCAGGGTAAATAAATAAATCCTAAGCCAGTCATATCTATTAGCTAGTCCAGTCAGAGATGTTCGGAACAATTGAGGAGCTGCTTTGGGCAGAAGTTGGGCTTGTGGGCAGGTCCAGCCTGATGCCAGGGCTCAGTCTGCCCTGAGCAGCCACCACACAGAACCTCTTGAATATCTGCTGTCAGCCACAGGAGGGCAAAGCGAGCCTGACCAAACCACAGACACCAAGGAGAGCAGCCAAACCAGGGCAGGATCACACTTGGGAAAAGGTGGCAGGACCAACTACAGGAAATACAGATTATTCCCAGACATCCTCCAGACCAAAGAGGTTTGTTCTTTTTCCCACTTCTCATTAGCAGCAGGAGCCATCAGACAATCCAGAAAGGAGCAGACAGCCACCAGCAAAGGGGTTTGGGGACCAGACTCCCTTTGTGCAAGCCCAGTCCCAACTGGCAGCTCTCTGCACACCAGAAAATTTGGTCCAAAATCCTCAATAGACACAGAGCTATTTGCCAACCAGAGCCCTGAGCACTGATTTCCAAGTAAACTTATTTAGCCATGGCAGACACAGCGGCTATTCATAACTCGGCCTCAATCAAAACCAATTTTGGGATTTGAAAGAATACTCGTTTTTCATAAAGGCTGGCATCTCCCCAGCAATCAGTGAACTCCCTGGAAGCTGGCCAGACACATCCACTGGTGGCAGCAGTAATTCCTCCTCATTATGATGTTTGTATGTGCATAGATGTGAGCCAGGTGAATTGGCAATGTGCATTAGAAAGACAAATGGATCACGTACTGCAAAGGGTTGAGAAGGTGACTCTGAAGATTTTGTCACTAGATGAAAGCATGATCCAAATATAACGTCCTCCAGATTCTGGAGCTCCCGAATTTATTGCCAGAGTTCAGCTAGACCTTAGCCTTTTACTTTGGCCACAGATTTCCTTCAGTTTTCATTAAATAGATGATAAAGGTAACCAGTGCATGATTTGTTTTGTAACTCAGTTGAATTTTTAATTTAAACACTCTAGGAAATTTTTTTAAGAGTAAATCTGAGTTTTATCTTAGAAAGATAAAGCAGATCATTCCCAGCTTTGCTGCAGGACCTGAGGGAAATAAAGGGCACTTTTTCTACTACATCTTTCATCCTAGCTTAGAGCTGTTCTATACAGGTTTATGTTTTTGCCTCTTGGACACATTCTCTTTTCTCACTATCAAAAAATCAAGTCTTGGGAGGACCCAACAGAGCAGAAAGGATGCCATGTTTTAATTTGCTCCTTGCATGTTTACATCATCCAAAGGAAAAATTATTTCAGCACACACATGACCAGAAAGACAAAAGGCTGCCTTCACCTGCACTTTAACCAAGGTGAACTCTTCTCAAAGTGTACAGGCCAACAGCCATGGACGAAACAGCTTGAATAAAAATCCATGTCTTCTAGTCTAAAGAAAGCCCAGTATTTCAAATGTAAAAGTCATACAAAACAGAGACTTTTCAGAATGATCCTTTTTGCCCTGAGCTATATCTCAAAGAGGCAAATCCAGGGGAAAACATTCCTTCATGTTCCACCTTAAAAATAAAAGGCAGCTGGGAATAGCTGCCAATAGCACTCCAATATTATCACTCTGGTTTCCTCCAAAGAAATCATGGTCTCTAAAGCCAAAAAGCTTTATAATGAGGGGTTGTGTATCTTTGTCTTGTGGTTTTCAAGCCAGATGCACCCCCCCTATTGAACACCCCTCTGCTTTCAGGCCAATTTTATTTGATGAAAGCAGTCTGATCACAAGACTGGGATCTTGAGGCTTTAGGAAAATACTGACCATCATGAGACTGCCTTGCAATGGAACAGGGGTGGATTGTGAAGGGGAAAGGTCTTTAAACATAGAGGCTGTGTTTTCTGTCTGTGCCTGGCTTCTCCCCTCAGGTGGCAGGCAGTTCAGCTTTCCATCCAGGAACTGAATTTACAATTTCCAGGTGTATTTCAAAAGATCCTCAGCTTGTCTCTGGGTATTTCAATCCCATCACTCACACAGGAGCGGAACAGCTGCTACATTAAAGGGAAAGCCCCCGCATCCGAAGCAGAAAATGATTTAGTCATGAGAAGGTAATTAGGGCTGTAAGAGCACTGGAATACCCTCCCAGACACTTTCCTTGAGGCCTTCACTTTGGGAAGGCAAGAGGCTCTGCTGCAAATGTGTGCAGGATCTCTGTCAGCTCTTCCTGTCACAGATCCCTGCTCATTTCCAGGGCTCCCACACTGAGACAGGCTAAAGCAGGACTTCGTGCAGGAAACTGGTGCCAAACTAAATCTGAAGTAATAGGGACAGCTGACTTGTACAACACCTGGGGAAAGGTACCGAACCTGAGGTAGCCTGATGCATTCAGGCCTGCTATTAAATTGCCCCAGTTACATCTTCCCAGGTGAGGATTTTTAGCTCACAGTGCAGTGGGGTTGCAGACAGGCAGGAGAAATGCCTGAGGCAAGAAAGGAAAGAAGGGGTGAAGAACAGGCAAGTGCTACTGGACCGTGGGATGCAGGAACATGCATAGAGGCAGAAAAAAAGAGTATTATTCCAAAATGATGGGAGGGACAGGAATGGCTGAGCCAGAGATAACAGGAGTCAGCAGGGGAAGGAGCTCAGGTCAGACAGAAGCAGGAGGACTTCACCACTGGAAAGTTTTAAATGACAAAGAGAGATACTGGGGGTTAGCAAATAGAGGAAGAAAAGGAAAAGTCAGAGTCTTTCTATGCAAGGCTGCTTTGAGGGAGGTCAAGTTCCTTGCATTTGGTGGGCGGGGGGGTAGGGGGGTGGGTAAGAAATACTTTTTTAAATCCTTGAGCTGCTTTATGATCTTCTGAGTTACCTTGGGTTGAGCTTAATTCACTATTGGCATATAATTAGTTTTTGCTGCTAGGTGGTCATATTTGCCATTTTGAGTGTAATTAATCATTAGGCACCTGGAGTCTTTGTACTGACATTTGAGAGATTCAATACACAGAGTCTGCTATGATTCTTTGGTTTGTGTCTTTGCTGAAAACAAAACCAGGGGCAGATGTGACACCATCCTAACGCTGCATGCACATAACCTTCAAACCTTGACAATGAGGTATCTTTCTAAGCATTTCATGTGTGCACTTCTAAGTCAAATTCCACACTCAGAATGCCTTTCACTGCAGCTACTCATCTATTTGGTGCAGAAATAGATTTTAAAAAGCCAAATACACTACAAAGGATGTGAGGGCGTAAAAATCCTTTGCTGTCTGTATATGCTTAATCAAGGAGCCTTCTCAGTCCCTCAGTGTCAGAGAAGGATTCAGCATCATCAGGGTAAGTTTTCTGAAGGACAGCAAAAACTCTGGGAAATGGCACAGCTCAGAGACTGACAGCAGGATAGAAATCCTGAAACTGTGGCTTCAGTTCAGCCCATGGAGCAGAATGAGGTGTCTGCTAAAACAAGATGTTCCCAAGGGGACAGGATACAGTGGGTACAATGGGGGAGGAGGAGTCTCAAACCCAGCTGGACCCAGCCCAGCAGAAACCTAGAGGCCATACCCTTCACAGCATTTAGACAAGTAATTGAGTATTGAGTAAACACTGTTGGTCATCTAAGCAGACAGTGGGGATTAAAAGGGTCAAATTTGTAACAGAAAAGTGAATATCAAAACTCAAAAAAATTTCAGTTCTCCCTGCGTGAATCAGACAGAAGGAATAAGGCACATTTCTGGTACTGATTTACTAGAGCTGCACTTTGCATTTTTGCCATTACCATTATAGTAATAGCTTTGATTGACAGAAGCTCATTTTTAATTAGCCAGATCAACCAAGGCACAACATCAGCATTTCTGAAAGCATCTGAAAAAGTAGCCTACTTCTGCAAGAAAAGCTTATTTTCATTTGAAGATTAAAGGTTCTAGAGAGCAGTAATATGTTTCTATCTGCTATTTCAAAAGGAAAACTTGAAAACATCAGGCAGCAGCACATGAGAGATTAAAAGATACAAGAAGATAACTCAGACCAATCCTGCTGCTCATAGGTCTTTCTTTCTTAATCCTGTCTAGCAACAGCCTTTAACAAGAACAGTATAACTGCATTAATCAAGGATTATTAGCAAGAGATCTTAATGCAGTTTTCCCCCATCCATCTCAGATGCACTCTGTGTTTCATTGGAAAGTGCCATCATCACCACAATCAGCAACAAGAGAGCCACACATTCTAAAGCAAAGATACTCCTCCTGCTTGGCAGAGCAGGCTGTGTGCTGGGCCATGGCCAGCAGAGAAGCTGGAGCAGGGCAAGGTGTGCTCCTTGGCTCCGGTGATGAGGATCATTGCTGCTTTTTCCTGTGGCTTGACTTCAGCACTGTGCTGTGTGAGGAAGGCAGCTGGGAAGGGAGGGAACAAATAGCAGAAATACCACATCTACCTTAACTTTGCTCTTCCCATCTGTCTGAGGAAGGCCTTGATTAATCCGCAAATGTGGAAAAGTGACAATGTAGTAGAAAAGCTTTCCAAACCCTATTATCTCCACTGCTTCTATCCCAAGTAATGTTCTTGCTGTTGGAGACATGTTTAACCAAGTAAAGTAGTCCTGAAGCACACTGCTTTTCCAGAGAGCCTTTCTGCTTGCAGATAGAGTGCTTTCTATTAAAAGTGCTCAGGAGAGCAGGCAGGGAGGCTTGGCAGGGACAGGCAGGCACACACACATGCCATGGCTTCAGCAAATCAGTGCCACAGTGACCACAGGGGAAGAGAGTGGCTGCGCCTGATGCTCTTGCAGAACAGGACAAGCAGAAGCAAAATGTGCTCTGCCTTGAGAACACACCCAGCTATTTTTACACCCAAACCAGATGTTTCCACTTTGATGAAAGCAGTCCAAGTTTTTCTTTTTTTTTTTTTTTTTGTTTCCATGTGAAACAGCTAAAAACCTTGAAAGCTGCAGCGAACAGAAATCGTCGTTCCCTGGACAGCTGGGACAGGGTGACTGCCAGCTACAGGGCATGGAAACAAATCCTTGCAGAAAATATTCCTGCAGCCAGACTGCACCACTTAGGTTTCTCACTCCTCAGCTTCATAGCCTCTCCCTTACACTGGGGTGTCCATGAGCATTCATTTCTTCTGTTGATTGGACCTGCTACCAGCTATTCATAGGGATCTCTTCTTAACAAAAAGCTAAGCCAAATATTTCCATATAATAAATTTAGACTCTAAACCCCACAGTTAACCACTGGAAGCCCCAGGACAGAGTTCCTCTGGCAGTGGAAGTCCTGATGGCCTCGTGCTCCTGCACATAGTTAACTCTGCCTCTGATTTAGATCAGATTTCCCCAACTGGCAATACAACCACCTGCAAAGCTTACAGAACACATTTACAGTCTGACAAACTACGCAGTTATACATTCAGGGTGCAAGGACTTGTTAGACACCCAGCTTTGGTTTAAATCCTCTTTTTTCCTTTATTTTTAGCAGTCATAGCAGCTTTAGCTGAAACCAGGGGCTTTGCCACTTCTGCATCAGCAAGGTCTTCACTTTCTGTCACAGCTATTTAATGGAATGCAGAACATGGAGACCAACAGTCTGCTTTGCTGTCCTCCCCTTTTCTCCAGAGCTCATTTTGAGCAAGCACACCCCTCTTGCAGCAAGGCTGGGGCAGCCACCAGCAGCAACCCCAGGCATCACACTGGGGCATCCCTCTGCCACACAGCCTGGCCAAGTGCCACCTCCCAGGCACAACCCCAGGGCCCATGGAAATGGCACACCTGACAGCACACTGCCTCCGCTGCTTTGTACTGCCTAGATATTGAGAGGGGCTATATTTAATAGGCAGCTTCTCCTTCTCTGATCCCTGCAGCCTGTACTGCAATCCTGGAAAAGCTGCTCCAGCTTTCCAGAAGCCGTAGCAAACTTGCACCACCTATCGACACAAGAGAGCCGCTGGTTTGGGGCCAGGAAGGCAGCTCAGCATTTCGAGAGTGCTCCCAGCATCCTGTGTTATAATGGGTTTGAAAAGCAGCGCTCCCTCTTAGCAGCTGTTTGATGCACACCAGCTCTGGCTGTATCCCTGCCACCATCCCAGCCCAGGGGTAATCTGGTGACCGAGGTGTGCTGCTGCCCCCTTGGCACCAGCTGTGCCTTGCAGAGGATGCCCTGTCCCTCCTCACCTCTGGCTCAGGCATTTCTGGATTCATTGTCACAAAGAGCCCCGGCCATAGAGAACGTCCTCCACTTGAAATTCTTTCTCCTTCCCACGTATTCCATGAACTCAAAGGCAACATCATCTCCAATTTAATTTATTCCTACTGTACAGCAAACTCAGTTTACAACACTGACCATGCAAGGAAGGGGTGCCCAACCAGACATCCCTGGCACCTCTGCACCACCTCCTGCACATTCCACAGCAGGCACTGACACATTGCTATTATCAGAAATACTACGTCATGTAAATTTTCCCCCCAGCATCATCTCTCCTCTGTGTGCAGCAGAAAGCTACAGTCGCTTTGGAAGGCTGTTCCAGGTGGTGACATCTGCAGTGACTCCTTTGAACACCAGTCACAGCTATGAGCACTGAACACAATAGCCACACAATGCCTGCCAGCAGCCAAAGGATGCTATTTCTTCCTCACCTTTGACCACGGCTCAGTGCCTTCAGGTCAGGGTCTCTGCAGAGGGGGAATCTCAGTGGTCTGAGAGCACAGCAGCCTCTCAAAGAACAGAGCTGGCGTGACCGACATAGACATCAGTCCTGCCCAGGGTGCAGGAGCTGGGGAGATTTTCTTTTTCTGTCCCTTGGAACCGGAAAGGAGAAGTCAAATGCAAGAACAAGAGCTCCACGGGAATAGAGGGTGTCTGGCCAGGCTCTTCCCAGACAATTTAGCTGCTATTCAGCATGCCCCACGTTTTGACCACAGAAATGGTACATTAATTCCACTGTAATGCACTGTGCTTCCTACTGTGGATATTGTGGATTTGCTTCATATTGTAATTTTAATTTGTAGGCTACAGCATTATCAGTGCACATTACCCTTTCACTCCTTCAAATCTGTGTACTCACTGGGAAAAGCTGGTTTTATTTATCCCATTTTCCCCCTGTGCTTGGCTTTCTACCTGCTCTGAGTTCTTTTCCAAGAATCAAATCAAAGCAACATCACCATTTTCAGATTAGGTCTTCAGATAGCATTAGATTTAGGTCATTAGATGTCTATGACCCTCAGGGATTAATTTCACCTTGTTCATAAAAGGAACACGGAGAAAACGTTACCATATGAACGCCAAGGATTTGAACAGCACCTCCCCATTCCTCATAATAAATCCTTTCCTCAGACACACTAAGTCACAACAGTTCCTCTGGAGATAGAGGCAATACCCAGCAGATGAGAATTTGCCCAACAATGAGAGAACATACCTGCAGAGGAGGCAAAACCCAGCTGCTGTTTGCTCCTTTTGGTGGTGACACCACTCTGCATCCTCTGCAGTAATTGGGGGTTCCTTCAGCCCCTTCCAGAACTCATCCTTCTCTCCTGCCCCTGCAGCATGGACCTGCTCTTATCTCCTTCCAACGAGCCCTTTGGCTCCCAAGCCTTTTCCAGCCGTGCACAGCAAACCTTGGAGATAACCACAGAGGGGTCTCAGATGGCTGCAGAGCTGAGATGTGATTGGTGCAATTTCAGAAATACCTCTGTGGCCTCAAGCCCAGAAATCCTATATTTTAAAGCATTTGGGCACTTAGCAATTAAGTGAGTGAAATAACACAAAAATTCCAGGACAAATAACACCCAGCGAAAAAAAAAAACAAAAAACAACAACAACAAAAAAAACCAACAAAAAAACCCAAAAAACACCAACTTTGACTTGGGAAAGTTTGGCAGCTTGGGAATTCAAAGTTTAACTTTGAAGTTTATTAAGGTGTAAAACTGCTTCAAGCCCGTACCAAGTAGGAAGCAGCTTGCTGGAGAAAGCCAGAAGTACGATCCAGCTCTACTCAGCACAATGTCCAGCTGCCTCTTTAATATAACCAAGACTATTTCAGTGTTTATGTTATACTGATCCATCACATTAAACTGCAATACAAGAGATGCAAAATTTAGAAACTACTTTTTATGGCAGTCTTCAAAGAAGGAGAAACCCCCTTTCGAATCAAAGGCTGTTCAAATAAATGAATGAATAAATTATTTCAAAAAATGCTATTTCTACCCTACTGGCCTGATCCATCAAATCTTTGAGACTCCAAGCACCTTGTTTGTTTTGTACACCCACACCCAGGGTATTAGTCAATACTCAGGAGAGGAACTGGTGGCATCCAGAGGCAAGTTTATTTCTTTGTGCAAAAGACTCAGCTACATACCAGCTTTGATTATCAGTTTTACATAGTGCAGCATCTGCCAAATGACAGCAGTCTCCAAGCACAGGTAAGAACCTCATGCCAAGAAAATACAGCAGTAATTTCATCAACAGTTTAGAACAAATATGTCTTAGCTTTTCCAGATATCTACTTGCATTACGCAATCCGTTACTCTGCACGAGCTCTACAACTTGAAAGGTCTGTCAGATCTGAGGTATTTTAATCCATACTTTTCCAATTCTCTTTCTGATATTCGGAAAAAAATTTACTGTTGTCTTTCCTCATATATCACTAATTAATTTCAGAATAACCTTCTATAACCTAGAAAACATTATTATTATGGACTCCTTTTCAAATGCTCCTTCCCCAGGTCACTCCCTAGACTGGGATAAAGCAAGCACCAAGAAGCTGCAGTGATCCAGAAAGTGCTCACCAACTCACATGAGGGCCAGATTCTCATCTTTATTATAATATTGTTTCTTCCCAGAAATTATGTATGAGACAAGTCTTTTGATATTCAATAACCTGTTTACGGGAAATGACTTTACACAAAACATCAAATGACTTGACAGCAGATTGAATTTAAAATATGATTTTTTAAAATGCTCATGAAATTCATATTGCTTTAAATATAAATTAGCAAGAGTGCCAGAAGGGATGAATGTATTCCACTCCTTGACTGCAGATAATTTAAATGTAGAGTTTCACCTACATTACTTCTATTCATTGTTCTTTCCTATTTAGGGATAGAGGAGCTTTCCTAGCTGCTCTGCCGCCTTGTCACACAGACTTCATGGGAATATCAGGAGGTGAAGGGATGGAAGGAGAAGCCTTTGGACAGGCACACTGCCATACCAATGCCAGATCAAACCTGGCTCTCCTAGATCCACAGGATCCCGAGAGGAAAGCAAGAACACAGCATGAGGGGTGGCATCATTTTGCTTTTCCAACCAGATTGTCACCTTGGTTCCCAAAACATTGGCTGCACTACTGTGATGTGCCACCCTTAAGAGGGAGGCAGTACCAAGATTCACAGATCCTTGTGGTTGAGAAGAATGACAAAATTCAGAAGGTCAGCAAAAGCTTACCAAGTTTTATTAGTGAATTACTCACTTGGCATGGAAATTGCTACGATAGTCCCTGAGCATCTCTGTAAGTAGGTACAGCAGTGGGGTTTGCATAAAGAGGAAAGGTGAAAGGGAAGAGAGAAAGATTAATTAAAAAGATCACCAGCCCTGGTTCCAGCATGGATGCATGGGGTATCCACAGTCCTTGGGGTACCCACACACCTGGGCCTGGGGGCTTTTCCTACCCTGGAAAGTTTCTCATTTTCTATGAAAAATAATTACCACACATAGCCCATTCTTTCAGACCTTTCTGGAAACAGGTCAGAGTTTTGATCCCAACACCCATGTCCACTTCTCAGCCTTATTCCTGTGCTTGTGCTGAGTTGTGCTTCTCTCCAGGAGCCAGAACAAGTATGTTTGTCCCAAGAGCGCTGCCCCACCCCACAAGGCCCCTTCTCCAGCCACATCCTGTTCTTTCTCACAGAGTGTTATTACCAGCAACAATCTTTGGTAGATTCCACAGCTATATGGCTATCAGTGTTTGAGACATAAACATTGGCCCCTTCTGGTCTTCTACAACTACTGGACGTGCATGTATCCAAATTCAAAGTGAAACCAGGCCGTTATACCCTCTGACCAGAATTCTACCTGTAGTAGCATCGCCCACATAAAGCAGTATTGTGTTTCACAGGACAAATTCCAAATCTAACAATTCTATTATTCCAATGTGAATACTTCCCACAGCTTTAAATAGAATCAATATTCTTTATTTTCTGCCCATAAATACTCTGTATTTTAAAGATTTGCTGCCTGCTACCCCAAAGTGATTCTAATGGGAGACATGCAAATTATTTTGAAGAGTCTTTGAGCTCCTAAGGGGAAATATACGCAACTTCAGAATCTTACAATGCATTAATAAATTCATACAGGAAGTAACAATAATATACATTTGATGGTTCATGCTACTCTCACAAAGACATTAATTCTCACACAGATATACAGGCGTATATAAAATCATATCCAAAATTTCAACCTCATCCATGAGAAATAACCATCCCATGGTTGTTTGCTTACCATGCACTCAACCAAATGCCTCTGGAGTTCTTTTTTCGCAGTGGAAGTAAAGCAGGAGGCAGCCAACATGATCAATCAAGAAAAAATCTAACCCGATCTCCACAGCTAGAATCCACATACTTGAGACAGAGCCCTCAAAATCCCAGTACCTGCACAGCCATGTGATATCTACATATTGGATCCTGTTTAAGTATTTACAGACCTGGTAAATTGCCACAGATGTGTGCAAAGTTTAAGAGTGCTTCAACAGAGAGTGAAAACTAAAATAAACCTCTCTGTATAAAATCAACTCTATGTATTTTTCCACCCTCTATCAAATTACAGCATCCCCAAATTATGTTAAGAGAAGCCCTGTCTAAAATGTGAGGTGCTGTATTTCATCAACTAGGTGAGATGACTCAGGATTACAAGTACTGAAATAAAATGGACATCCTGTTCCAGTTTCTTTAACTAGATTTTCTCCCTCAAATAGCATCAACAAGTGACTCAGTACAATGTCATAACAAACAGTACTTGTGCTGCAGCAACGTACTTGGCAAACAGCAACTCTCACAAATAAATCAGACACATGTTACTGTAGTCGTTAATCAAAAGATCTTCATTTTATCTTGGAAAAAAATAAAAAAAGAAAATCATGTATAATAACCAGATGGCAAGTAAACAAATTATTTTCATAATAGTGGGAAAACCATTTGCCTGCATTTGGATGACATAAACAACGTCTAGGACTAAATTGAGCTCCAAATTGTGACACCAGTTTTACAGTGAGAATGTACTGCTCTTCAGTATTACCAAGCCAAACAAAAAGGGACACTCCTCTGTCACTCAGATTTTGCTTGGACTGTTCCAAGCACCAGCACTAGCCAGGCCAGGGAGAAAATGGTTTATGGCACAGCAGGACCTGCCTGCTTTAGATCAGAAATACTTGTGCAGGGAATTAACATCATTTGGGGCTGCCTACGAGCTGCACCTGTACACTGTTCTGGGGGGTTTCTGACACACTGGAGACACACTTTGTCTCTCCCACATGCCCAGCTTCCAAGCAGTGACTTTACTGCCACATCAGTGCTATCAAAGCAGAATCTCTACACTAGAGTCTGCACTGCAATTTTCTTACATTTGGCAATCTTGGTAAAACACTGCATCTCCTCAAACAGCATTCTTTACTCCTGAGCAGTCAGCCAAGTTACCACACATAACATTTTTGCATTATATTTGGGGAAAAATAACCACCAACAAACTACAACCTAAATCACTGGAATATCTAGTTCTCAGTAAAAAATTCTGTATGTAAGGACATGCCATTTGAAGAATCCACTCATTCCCATCAAACAGAAATCTCATTAAAAATAAACTTCTCACCTGTAGCTAGCTCAGTAATTAGGTGCAGCTATATTCATTAGTTATAATTCGGAGATTAGATGGGATAATAACATGCTCTAATAAGGAAAAACTACACTTGGCTTATGAATATGTGGGTTTGTGGCAATTTCCTTAAAGAGGAGCCTGCTTTAGTAACAACTATGGATACACAAAGTGGCAATTTTAATTGTTTACTGTGAGAAGTGAATAGGAAAACATTTCTTAGAAGCTCAGGAGACCAACCTTGCTGTTTGTTCCAAACATCAAGTAGTCATTCTGAAAGTTTGGGGGGTTTTTTTGAGTAGGGGGAGCCCCAGGAGATTTGTGCTGCCCCATCCCAGCCAGGAGAGGGTGCAGCCCATGGACAGAGACCAGGGCAGCTACTGAGCAGAGCCTTAACAGCACACAGGTGAGACCCAGGCAGCCAGCACTGTCTGGAAAATTGTGGTTCATTTTCTCATCGAGGGTGCTGCAACCAAGCAGCAGGGCTATGACTGGAGGAAGGTTTCTTTTCCTCCTGCAGACTAGAAGAATCAAAACCCATTAGCTTGTGTTTGCCTTCTCTGCAGCCCTTAGTAACCTGTGACCCTCCCACTGAAAACCTTCAGCTGTTTCTTGCCTGTCAGTTCATCTTCCTGCTCTGCATGCTGGGGTTAGCCCAGTCATACACACAAAATTCAAGCAATACACAAAATCTCCCATTATTGAACACCTTGTTTCACCCCGACAAACAAGAGCAATGTCAGGGTGACCTGCCAGTTTTCTGGTTGGTTCTTCAGCATCAGTTTCACCCTGGGAAAAAGACTGCACAGCAGCCTCCCTCAAAAATTAAACAGGTGGCACGGTATTGGACTTCACCACAAAACATAAAAGTATTAGCAGTGAAAAGCAAGCACAGATTTTGGGGAGGGTGAGGCCACAGTTGCAGAAGATGGAGCTGTCTTTGTTATTTTAAGGCATAACCTATCCTTACGTGCCAATGAAAAGCATATTGCCCCCTAGAGTCAAAACACTTATTTTTTTTAATATCTAAAACCACACGGTGGTGATAGTTCAGACATTCCTGTGGATAACTACTTAAATTTCAACCCAAGAAACAAAGTTGTAATCTTTCCAGTGATTTCCTATTTAACTAGCTGCCCAGCAGGTCAGAAAGCTTTTGGTTACCCCAATATACTTACTCACTTACCATAGAAAAGCAAAGGCAGTATTTGCAGAATACTTTCCTTAAGTCACATAAAAGTTAGTTTCTTTAGCTCAAAAGACCTATTTCTTCAAACCCTTCTAAACTTGATGCTATAGAACTATGAAAAGAAACATTATGTATTGTGTACCAAACAATTCAGTATGCCACAATGTTATCAAAGGTGTTTTCTTAAGAAATTGTAGAAAGTCAGATACATGGGGGGAAAAAAAAAAAAAAAGCAAGCCAAAAAACACCAGGTCTCTGTCTTGTAAAATTAAACATTTTTCTGTTTGGAAAAACAGAAATAATGCTTTTAATTTAGATCTGTTATGAAAACAACACAGCTGTTGCTCATTCACTTATCCCACTTCTGCCATAGTCTCCAACAGCTGCAAATCCAGACTCAGAGTTTGATTGTGACCCTTGATTGGGAACCCCCTGGGAGGGGGTGCTGCTGCCAGGGCAGCTGGCAGCACACTGGGATACCACTAGATTGCCCCAAACCCCCACATCAATCGCACAGTCCAACTTTCTGACAGTTCAGCTGTTTCAAGCTACCCTAGAATGGCTTGAATGCTGCTGTCAGCCCCATGTACTGTTTCTGGGGTCTCACCTACCTCTGGGAGAACCCAGGAACAGCTCCCTGCTCTGCTGAAGAGTCACACTTTTAATGAATTTCTGCAACAGCTCCTTCTGCTGAGTAGATAAAGAAGATCACCCGAGATTAATTACAGTAATAATTAACAGCTGACCTTCTGGCAGTTAAGCCAGATACCTTGCCTTGCTAACAGCCCTTCTCACAGGTGCAGGATGATGCTGGAGTTCTCCAGGATAAGTTACTCTTCACCTCTTCAGAGATGTGCAATTTGCACACAAATCACAGCCTTAAAACAACCCATACCACTCTCATTTTCCATTTTCAGGACTCAGTGCTTTTTCAGAAGTAGAAAAACATTTATTTCCATGGTCAAGGGAGTGCAGACTTTGTTTTCTCCAGTATTAATGAATTCTCTCCTTGCGAACAAAGATACAAAGCTAGATGCTAGCGATAACCACGAGAAGCAAAACTTACCCGCTCTAGATTTAATTATTTTATAAAACAGATTTGGAAAGGATTCTGGAGTTGAAACAAGTCTGACTTGCCCACTTCCCAGCAGAGATGCCTGGTGTCGTGGGCATGGTGAGGAGGAAGAACAGCAGGAAGAACAGTGACCTGATCTGCTGCCAGCTCTGCCCTGGCCACACACTGCCTTGCTCCATGGGGCCTCACGTACCACATGAACATCTAAAAACCTTCCAAGTATCCAGCACCAGAGCACTTTATAGTTTTTGGGATGGCAAACAGCCATCTGCACAAGCTACAGGCCCAGCAGTCACTCCTTCTGCCTCCTTATCCATCACTTGCCTCAAAAATTAGTGTAGGAATATTTATTTCCAAATGCAGCCAGCCTGTGCTTTGGTATTCAGAACAGCTCAGCCTTGCTTCCAGAAGATATTTTGTTGTTTGTTCAGCTCTTTTCCCCCATATCCTGGCACTTCATTAAAATGGGCTTTACTAGGCACTTACATAGCAGAGCTGTAAAGAAACCAGCTGGTTAATTTAAAAGAGTACAGTCCTCACAGCTTTCCCCTCTGGGAATTTCTTGAAGCACACACACACAAAAAATATATATTGTAACACTTTTTCTACCACATCATGAGTTTTACTTCCAAATCTGTATACTCTGAGGGGAAAAAAAAAAAAGTCTCACTATCACTCTGCATTCTGCAGGGGCAAAAGGAGATGCTAAATTAAAGCAAAAAACCACATAACAGCAGGGTTATGGTCTCACCTCCCATCCGAAGCCACAAAGAAACTACTATCTGTGCCAAGAGTACATTTTGTCACTGAAATAGTTGCTACTGCAGGCCACTGTTAGCCCAGATCGACCACGCATCAATAGAAAATCAGCTGTACAGACCTAGGCTGCAGCCCCCTGCAAGGGATAGTGACAGGCAGTGCCAAGAAGCTTTTATGACAAAAGCTCTGGATAGGGCAAGGCAGGGACCTGATAAAGCAGAGAAGGGACAGACAGACAGGCAGGGTCCTGAAAGCCCTTGGAAGTGACAGAGGAACAAACAGCTGAACTGCTGGAGCCACAGGAGCTCAGACAAGCCACAGAGCAAGGCTGGAGGCTAAGGCAGGCAAAAAAATAGTCTATAAACCTATTGCAGCTGAAGAGATGGAAGCAAGAATTTGAAGGAAGAACAGGGAGTGTTGCCCTGTGGGAACGATGCATATGTAGCCATACAGCTGTTTTAGTGTCACCTTTTATTAGGAGCAGATATTGTTTGTTGGACAGCAAATCCTTCCAAGGCCATGAAGCCGACCTCACTCCCAGAAATTATCCATTAAAAAGCTACTGAGCAGCTCTCCTTGGGTTCTGCACCCCATTGCCCAGTGCAAGTCATGACGGTGACATTCCAAAGAAATCCAGCTCCACACAGGGCCAAGCCACCAGATGCCAGACACACAGAGCTACCCCAGCAAGTCTGCAGAGTGTTTACGAAGCAGTTTGCTAAATTATACAAAGGGAATAATTTGCAACGTAATGGTGTGTTTGCCTTCTGAATATCTGATTTCCTGTTCAACAAATAACCTAAACACTCCCAACCAAATGAAATGTAGACAAGACTTAAAATGTTTGAAGAAAAGCACTCATCCAGAAAATTAAGGTCAACACAGAACAGATGGTGCCTCTGAAAAATGTGGCTTCAACATTTATCTTTATGTAAAATAAAAAATCTTTTAAAAACCTCCAGCTGTTTGGTGACAGTCCTGCTTGAAATATTGGACCTCGCACTCCATGGATAATAAAGAAGCACTAAAAAATGACTTCAAAACACTAAATCTAAATAAAGTTCTCTCAACTAGTGTGCAGTAAGATTTTTGTGGGCACGTAAATACATATAAATAAAATATAGATTCAAGTGCTTCTGTAACTGCTATAAATATTGCAACTGCTCTCCCCATTTCCATAAATATGACCCACAACTCCCAAGTGAGAAGCTTTTTCATTTACAGCAGTCAGGAAAAAAAAATGGTCCTTTCTTCTTTATCAAAGTCTTTTGAAAGGTTGAATTTGAAGCCCAGCACATGGGGAGCTGTGAACAACTTGTTACAGTGATGCATGGAACACCTTCTCCAGCCACAGCGGATCCCATCAATGGGACTGCAGGAACATCATGGTTATTCTTGAGGGCAGGCAATGTCACACCCTGCTGGGGAGGGAAACAGGGGCTCTAACTGGGCAGGGCTGTAAATTACAGAAAGGAGCTGGAACAAGCAGAAATCGTGAGACAGACCCATCAAACACTCAAGGAGTAATAACAGCAGTGCAAGTGCTCACAAGACAAGGCAAGCAACAGGCAGGGGAAGGCTCAGCAGGACACTTGGTGAGCACCTCCACTGAGAAGATTTTCTGGGGACAGGTAAAGGAGACGGCAGTCAAAGAAACCACAGAGCAGCACAGCAGGCAGCTCTCAAGTTTACAGGAAACAAACAAAAAACCCAAAGCCCTCATATCCTGAGTGAACCAAATATTTTTGGAAGATGAGGTAACACCTGTGGTACCTAAAAATACTGTCCTGTGGAGACATCCTCCTGTGCTTCACCCTGCTGACAGCTGGGGCCCTATCACAGGCTGTTGCTTCTGATCACAGGCTGCACACAGCACCTGAAGCTAATCCCTTAAACTAGTTCCTCTGGGGCCACCTGCATGCCTGGACTGAAGACGCCTCACCAGCTTTGGCCATCAAAGCAGCCAAAGCCATAGAAGGAGCCGTTTGCTCAAAACACCCAATCTAAATCACAATCAGCCCAGTGACAATAGGCTGCTGGAGCACATCCCCAGGACCACAAGGTAATTACAGATCTGCTATCAGTTCTTGTTTCCCAGTCACCAGACATCCAATAGAACAACTGTGATCAATGCACCTCTTTTGTCCAGCGTGGCTTGCAGACATTTACATCTACTAGAAAGACCCAGATTTCTGCGACTCATGCCTTCAGGTCCAACACTGATGAAGTTGCACAGGGAGCTTCTGCAAATCCACCTGGCTAAAAAAACTACAGGAAGCTTATTGCAGCAATTTTCCTGAGCTGACACATCCTTCTAATTGGCTTCATGATGCTGACTTACTGAAGTTTTGAGTCCCACTTTCTCTAGAAATTACCTCTGACTCCCCATACTACTGAGGAAAATAAGTTCAGCAAGAACATTTAGACTCACTGTCCCTAGCAATGAGCCTTGCCATCAGCAAAGCACAGCCAAAATGAAACCAGATTGGGCATTCCAGGGAAACACTTGCAAGAATGGCTTTTGCACAGAAGTTTCTGGCTTCAAGGTCATCCCAATCCACATCACAGACAGCTCTGATAAGCAACAGCACAACAGCTCACCAGAGACTTAAAAATGGTAGAGAGTTTATGAAGTTCTCCTTCTCTCCCTACCTAAGGCTTTTGTAAACTAAAATAGATATCTTATTTTCCTCTAAAAGAAGGTTGTGTTGATTTTGTTGGTCCTATTGCATAGCCAAGCACTGCTGCTGCACATAGAAATGTCTATGTGCATCAGGCCTCAACTTACTATTTCTAAAAATAAAGTAGTATTAATTTGTTCCTTCAGCACCTGGTGTTTAAAGCTATTTCTTGGCACTTCTGCTCTCAGCATTTAAACATTTTTCATATTCACCTTAAGTCTGGCAGCACTATTGGTTATCCTTCTCTGCCTCACTAATAATTTGGTTGATGGTATGCAGGTGGGTTTCTCATAATTAAAAAACCCATTTGCAAAGTTTGCATTAGGTGATCTGAAAAAATAGAGCACTCCTTTCAAAGGTTAAATATAAGTAGGCTGCAGAGCTCCATGAAAATATTGCATAATTTAGGGATAAAAATAGTTTTGCTTTATTCAAGCTAGACTGGATAGGTAGATTTTTACTGCAATCAGACTAAACCTCATCTCTTCAAGTTACATGCTCAAGTTGATTATAGAAAATTAAATTTAGTATTAATCAAGCTAGGAAGAAGGAAATTACAAAACTTAAGCTAATGCATAAATCATAGAAAAGAATGGTGGAGCCAGCTAGAGATCACTTACTGCATCTTCATCTTGTCCCACGCCAGAACCAACTTCCCCCCTCCCCAAGCCACTCCTGACAGTTATTGTCCAACCTTTTCAAAAATTTACCCACAACACAGGTGCCAGAAGCCACTAGTCTTTCTGCTTACAGGCATCCCCCAGCTATCCTGATTTGGGCTATCCCCACCCAAAAGGGCAAGGCCAATTACCTAACTAGAAAGGATCCAGGCTTAGAAATATATATTTGTGTCTTTCCTGATTTAGAAAGAAAGAACTCTACGTATTGGCTGTGGCTTTCAGCTTGTGCACACCATCCACACCATAAATGATGAATTTAGCATCTGACAGGTCTGCACTACCACTTTACCCAGTTTTACAGATGAGAAACTACTGCCTGCAGAGGACCTGATCCAAATTATCCTTGAAGTCAGTGGGATCTCCCAGTGAGCCCTATGGGACATAGTGTGGATAAGCATGGTTCCAAATTTCCCAAACAACTGTCCAGTACTTTGCAAAGCCTTTTCATCCTCTGCACATGAACCCAAACAAAGTTTGATAGAGAGCTCTGCTGACACACTGCAACCAACATACAAATACACTCCCATAGTCACTGTTGATGCAGCATTAAGCCAATCTTGTCTTTTATATGCAAATGTCTTAATCATGGAGCAGCCAGTCAGCCCTACAATCCATTCTATGCAGCTGAAACCACCCCATTTAAATTTGTTTAATAAAGAAACAGCTCTGAAGAGTTTTCTTCTCTGAGCTACATCCTGATGTTTTCTTCCTTCCCTGATCTTACTTCCTAGGACATGTACAAATCCAGGCAGTCTTTATCAGCTGGAGTTGTGGGAGGGCAGTTTTAGATGAAGCTCTTACAAGTGCATTGTTTTCTTTATGAGGAAAAAAAAACACATCAGCAACTTAGAGGAATTTAAAACCTAAATGAAGTCCTTAAGAGTTCCCCTTAGTCACTTCCAAACTTTTTTCCTAATCCCTTTGAACTCCAGTAGTTTAATCAACAGCTTGTTTAGGATTAATCTTCTCATCCCAGTTACACACACACACACAAATGCCCATCACAGAATAAATTAAAAAGCAGAATCCCCGTAAAGAGCCATAACAATTCCACATTCTCTGGAAGCAAGAATAAAGGACTGAGCAGGATGATGAAGGCTGAAGACAGACAGAGCATCTCTTAATGAATTCCTGGGATGCCTGAGGCCCTGTGCTCCTCAGCAGGGAGGGCCAGGCTCACCCTGCAGCACTGCAGAGTCAGGGGAGCACTTGGCTGGGGCACAGCCATTGACTGAGTTCATCAGGGATGGGCACTCACAGCCCTGAAGCCTCCTCAGGAGCGTGCACAGGTGCTGGACTGAGGGGCAATTCCCCAAATTAACTGATTGCAGCTCCTGAGCCAGCCACCAGAAAGGCACCTCCTAGAATCCCATGGGAAAGCACCGCTGGACTCCACACACACAGTGCAAATGCTTGGCTCAGGGGTTGAGGACAAAGAGCATGTTTGACTGGGCATATCTCCAAGCATTTGAGAAGCAAGGGAACAACCGGGCAGGTGAACACACATGAAGGAGCCCAGGAGACTTTCCCAGGAACATTGGTTTTACTAATTCCTAGTCCTACAAGAGCACTTCAGGAGCTTCTGAAGAAGGCTGCTTCATAGTGGGGGAAAGATCCCTTGTCTCAGGAGTAGGCACAGGAGCTGCAGCTGGGTAGTACAAAACACTAAGTTCAATGCCTATGAAAAACATAAGGGGTATCAGGGAACAGCACCTGTCTCCTGAACAGTCCCCTGTGCAGAGAACATGGTGCTGCTAAGGGGGTTGTCTGCATAGACACTGCACTGAGGTAGAAAAGGTGTTTTGCACCACACATCACTGCTTTGCAGAAGCAGCCCTCACTGCGGACACCCTTCCTGGGATTTGTGATGCTGCAGAGCAGCATTAGTTGGAGAGCACAGGACTGTAACCTGCCAGTTCTAAGTTATGGCCAAAGCTAATTAAACAAGTTGTGAAGGCAGATCCCATTTCAGGTCCTGCGTTTTGGTCCAGCGTTTATATTTGTTCTTACAGCACTTTCCAATTTTTACTATGGACATGGAGGGTATGCGTTTAACTGTATTCAAAGTTATGACAGCATTTCACAGTACAGGACTGCTTTGCCACTTTTATATCAAGGTGACTCATGCACAGGATGGACAGAAGAAACACAGATGGCAGCAGAAATGCAGCAGAACTCTTTCTACTGTCACTCTGCTATCAGTCCTTGTGCTAGGGCAGGTAGGAGAGGGGGAGCTGTTGGCAGGTGATGAGAACAGGCTATCTTGTGATTGAAGTGTGTGGGGACTACTCAGCACCGTGCAGTTTGTGTCTGGGCACATGAACACCTTCCAGTGCTGTTTTCCCTTTGAAAATCTGTATTATCCAGAATGAGACTAAGTGCAGCCTAACCATTAACAGGAAGACATCTGTGAAGAGACTCCCTGCCCTAACCCCTGAGCACTGCTGAACTTAGCATGGCACAGTATTCCACAAGTGCTTGTTTGCATAGTGGTATGTCTGTCTCTGTGAACCGAGGTGGTATACTCCCAACATCTGCAAGGCAGGCTCCCACACTCCTGTGCAAGCTGAGAGCTCACTCTATCGACGCTGACACCTCTGAGGGAAGCAACTTTGTCACAGGTTCAGTGGAAGATCAGAGGACCTTGAAAAATTGTATTTTCAAGTCCATGTCCATTTCAGGGCACAGATTTCCCCTGCAAAGAATAAAAATTTATTAATACACTGCAACAGTTTCATGCAAGAAACAGGAAAGCAGGAATGCTACTAACCTTGGGAATATGAAGATGTCTCCCTTTTTCCTCCCGACTGCACTTTGATCATCCACTTGGGTTTTAATCTTATGCCACTTATTAGCATTAATCATATCACTTTTTACTTGGAATTTGTGAACAAGCATTCTGTTTATTAGCTTAATAAAAGCTCAGATGCATAGAGCTACAAACATCAGGCACCTCAGCACACACTAACACAGGGTTGCCCTTGATTTTAACTTCATGCCATACAGAAGTTAAGACCACCAGGACTTGAGATACACACTGCAGATACTCCAGTGAGTTCCAAGTCCCCACCATGCCATCACCTGCACTGTTCACTTCGCTAACTTTACAGCTGCTACTGACTTGCCAGCATGGCTCTCACACCATACTTACATATCATGTACCTCTGGATCACAAATAGCTCCTGGGTTTAGAAATCCTCTTGGCTTCCTTCTCACAAGCCTATCAAATGTCTTAGAGCAATGCTGCACAAGAGGTTGTCCATGCATCTAGACTATACATCACATTTATTGAAACAAGTAAGCAATTTTAAGTCCCTGAGTTACATATCACCTCTTTACACCATTTCCCCAGATATGATGACTGCTTTCTGTTTCACCAGTGAGCAGTTTTCTTCCATAACAGCACCCAGAGGGGATCTCCTGAGGCATGCTACCCTCGTGTCCAAAACAAGTTTCACTAGTTCCACCTGGAATCATCAGGAAAGCACTTTACCAGAGCAGAGACAAACAGCCCTCAGGTGTCTGGGCACACAGGTCTCTCTCAGCTTCCCTTCAGCAGTTTCTTGTTGCTCATGCTTCCATTCCAAACAAAGTTCAGTATTTCACGCCAAACAGGGAACTTGCACCAATCAGAAGAAATGTTCAACAGATCATGATGAGTACCAAAAGCAAAAAGTATCAAATGTAAACAACCTGTAAACATTAGTAACACATCGGTAGATTCAAATAACATGAATGACCACAGAGACAACTCACAATTCAGAAACAGCCTTTTGTCATGAAGTCTTTATGGCTTGACAGAAAGAAAGTTAAATTTGTTTTTGATGAGGTTAGTGCAATTTTTTTTTTATTTGAGAGGTAAGTTAAAGAGTTAAACAGATGAATCCAGTATGAAACCTCAGTTTCCAAGTTGTTTTTGAACCTGATCTGAAATATGGCACCGGACTCCCATTCAGAGTCAAGGCATTTGTGATCTCAGAAATAAAACCAGCTACTGGCCCCCCAGGATAGGAGGGGGCTCTTCAAGGGATAATTCATATTTCCTATAAAACAGAGGAAGGAAAGCTTAACAGCATCAGAAGTGCAGCTGTGTGCTTGGCCAGTACCTCTGCAATCCACATATACAGCTCCATCTAATACATAATTTATTCAGAAAAGTGAATGAAGAAAGGAGGAGTAGGCAGACTCATTGAAGAGATGGGTAATGCAGCATTTGAGAACAGTCCACTCCTGGAAATTCAGGCTCCTGCAACATGACCTTGGGCTTTTACACAAGGAAAGGCTACACAGAGCACATTCCCAACACTGTCTGAATTTAGATCCTCCTATTTTGCTATCTCATGCAAAGCAAGAACAAATATCCAAGCTTCTATCCAAAGCAAAAATTGGTGTCACTTTCCTTGACAGTGGTAATGGTGTTCAGAGAGATTTTTTTTTCCAGTGGTGTACACCTTTCTAGAATCAGAATCAAGCTTCAAGTCACTCACCCCATCTTCAGCTTTGATCCAAGCTACCCATTCTCTGATTCCAGAGGCACCACTAGGTCAGGCACCACCATTTCCTTACACTTACTGCTTTCACAAGCCGTA
The DNA here is from genome assembly GCA_009812075.1 of Sialia sialis. Lineage (NCBI taxonomy): Eukaryota > Metazoa > Chordata > Aves > Passeriformes > Turdidae > Sialia > Sialia sialis. Next base: position 3,019,350 of record VRYO01002782.1, on the reverse strand, counting down.
TTCATTCCCATGACACCTAGCTCACACCAGAGCTTTTGCTCTTCCCCTTCATTTCTCTCCCAGTACAAAGAGCTCCCATTATCGCTAATGGAAGCCAACACATGTGTGCACAGGACAGAGTAGACCTATTAAGGCCACATGGCTGACCAACAGGAACAGAAATACATGTATGTAACTGAAATTTTCTTCTGTTCAGCAAAGGGCACCAAGTTTTAATTGAGACACTTCCATCTGTGACCCTTACTTCCTTGTATCCACCTTCTCCCCCTACCGCTTTTACGCATGGAGAAGACTGTGCTTCCCTGATGCAAAACAAGAAATCACATCAAGTTTGCTCCATACATCAAAAGGTAAAAAAAAAAACCAAACAAACAACCAAAGGACAAACTGGTTCACAGTTAACTATAAATAAAAGTGCAGTAAGTGTTCAAGTAGAGTGTAGAGTTGAAGCAAGCTGTACAACCACATTTGGCATAGTCATCTTTTAAAGGCCCTGCGTGGGTCCCTCCCGTTACTGACGGCAGGGGGAAGAGGCTGAACGCTATTAGCTGGTGCAGGATTTACAGGTCCTCGTCCATTGCCTCTCCCACTACCTGCATAAATGTGGCCGTGGTTATATGTGAATGGAAATCCGCTTGCTTCAGGTCCAGTTTGTAAACCATTTCCTAAGAAGACAGAAAAAACATTATTGCGAGTTCCATGGGTTGAAATCACTGATTCCTTACGTAAGTTGACCAACAGGGAATACATGTAGTTTGCAGTAACCACCAAACCCCGAAGACCAGAAGGAAAAGCCTCTCTGGCACTACAAGACCCCAAATCACAGCTTACCTTTCCACTCCCAAACTACCTTCCCTCCATCCCTACTCCCCTTTCTCAGCTAAAGCAAGCAGGGTTACAATGAAGCTTTATAACCCAGCTACTGAGTATGGGCATTGTGTAGGCAGGCCAGAACTAAGGTTCCCTCCCAGCTTAAACCTGCTTGAGGCCTTGAAGTATTTTCATATTTATGATTCTATGTTTAAATAGAGCACAAACTGATATGGTAAGTCAAATATTGGAATTCAGATGGCCACCACTTCTGTTTTCAGGAGCTAATCAGGAAGGAAAGCCACACTATCTACTGAAGCAATTTTTAATGTCGATGTCTCAGGAAGTTTAAAAAAGCAGAACTTCAAGTGCTGCAAAAACTTTTCAAAGGCATCACAACAATTTAAGATTATTCAAGATCCCTTCTGTGATACAGGCACTCTGAATATCCTCATGTCCTACTCTCCTATAGAGGAACTCCTGAAAACAGCCCCAGGAAATGTTCATACTTAGATGTTTGAGGTTCAGGCCCTAGTCTGAATGACTTTTTTACAGCCTAGTACAGATTTTTATCCCAAGAATAGAGAGCCTTTAAAATAAATTTCTATTCCCATTAAGTGTTTCTCATTTTTTCACTTCTACAAACTGAAAAAAAACTTACCCAGTGGCCCAAAAGTACAAGTACCCATACCACTTGATGCAGAAATATTATTCTGTTCACCCTGTGCCTTTAGAGAAAAGTTAAAAAAAAAAAAGACAAGGATCAGAGAAAGAAAATTCACATTTTTACAGAAAGGGGCTGATTTTTTCCCCTCTGTGTTCTTACAGTGGCTCCACACAGCATTTATCTGATACTTCAGTTATTGGCTCATTCTCAGCTATATATCACTGAGCCCATTTTTCCAGAAGAGTCACATCTGATCACAGCCCAGCGTGAAATATTCTGAACAAAGAGCACTTCAGGCCAGAAGCCTCACACAAGTTTAACATACCAGTTTGTTCTGCCCGATGTGTTCCGAGTTGGGCTCACTGTAGTTTGGCACTTCTGAGTACACCATGCAGAACCTGGGAAGAAATCAGGATTACTAGAAAATTCTAAAGCTGTTTTTTAACAGCGGTCTCAACTCACAGAGCACATGTTCTTGACACATCCCATCACCTAGAAGTAATTAATCCAGACCTCCCTGTTCAGAGAATATCAGTAGGTACTAAAAGGCTCTTTGATCCCTTTATAGGCTTGTGGTGAGGCTGCCACATCCTCCTGGTGAGGGCATTTCAATCAAGCAGAGGCAAGTATTCATTTACTCAAGGAGGTAAACCGGTCTAAATAAAACAAAAAGTGATGAAAGGGCTCCCTTTGTCTCTCTTCCAGCTGCACAATCTTGTCCAGCACCCACTCATAAGGCCACCTGAGGCACTGAGTCACCCAGCCTGCTCCAAGACAAGGATTGCATTACACCTCAAGAGAAAACTCACTCCTACACACTCCCATACCATGCAGTGTCCCATTAACAACAGTAGCACAGAGGAACCTAACACAGGCAATGAAATTCAAAGCATCCTTTTCCCCCTCAAGGAGACTATGGCAAAATAGGCCCATCATCTCACTGCATGGAAATTGTGGCAGAGAGGAAGAAAGATCTGGATCATTACACTGCTTGGAATGGTTAAACATAAGTGGAGCTCCCACTTGCTGCTGGGAGGCTCAACCCAGATAAGGACTCTCATCACTCCAGCCTGCTGGAAAGTAAGTCAGCTGGGGGGCTTCTGAGGGAATGGAATGGAATCCGTAGATTCTTTTACATGTAAATCCATCTGAACACTGGGTATTTCTGAACCACAGAGGAAGATACATGGCAATCCCAGAGCATCACTTCCCTGATGACTGCAAGGTTTCCCACAACTCTTTGTGCAACAGTGAAAGTACTCTTCTGGTTAGAAAATGTTGTTTTTTGTATTGCTCAAGTATGTTACTCATGTTTGTTCTTAGGCAGGAGCTGTTGCCCCAGTCTGTGGGCAGTTTAAAGCAGGTTTAATGAGGCTTGCTTGGATATGATTCACTGGAGTGACCTTGCTCTTCCTTCTCTGCACTCCCTGTCCCTCAAGGATGACACACATACAAAAGGCTTCCACTGAAATCAAGATAAGGCCTAGATAAGCAATGCAGATTCAGTCCTTTGTCATTTATACATTTCCTCCTCCTAGGCCTACGCCAATGATGGAGGCTGATTTTCCTCAAAGCATCTACAGTCCAGAGAGGGTCAGAGCTCATTACATCCACGACCAACTGAGAAAACACTTTCGCTACCCTAAATTCCATTTCCTAAGAGCTACCAGGTCCCATACTTACCATGGTGCTCTGCTGAGAGGTATGAACACACAATACTTACTCCCCAATTTTATGCAGCTCCCCTCCTCGTCCCGTGTAAAGTGTCAGGCATCCTTTCCACAGAGATGCGTACCTGGCCAAAGAAAGGAGAAGTGAAGCAGTTTCTTAGTGAATGAGCTGACAGAGGAAGTGGAAGCATGCTATCCTCCAGGAAGTTAGCAAGTATTACACAACACCAGCATGGACTAAAAACAACTCCCAGGGACCCCAGTGTCGCCAACACCAATGGTTTATAAATCTCCATGTACTACCTCTAGCAAAAGGTACCGGAAGCTCAGCAGACTCATTTGACAATTCCAGGAAAGCAGCCAATTATTTTGAGACTGGTTGCTCTTTTGTGACTGGAGCAACCCTTATGACTTGTCCTGCAGAGAAAAGGCATTTTGCCAGAAGCAGTATGTGTGTTATATTTGGTGACAACTCTCAATTCTGCTTTCAGCAGGAGCCAGGAACAATCACCTTTGCCTGCTGGAGTAGCTACTGCCACTGAATGTGTTATGATCAAAGGTGCTTACATTCTTAATATAGGTCCTTACCAGACAGGGATTTTTAAAGTTTGGCCATCAAACTCCAACTGATGTATAGAAACACACTGAAAACATTTTTTGATTGCAGGAACATTCCCTAAGTAAGGCAGTGTGAGTGCACTCTATTCTTTATGGTAGCACTTGACTTCAAGCACTGAAATCTGAGCTATACAAAACTTCCTGTGTAATTGTCCCCTTCAGTGAGGGGCATCACATATGTGTAGAGAATGAGGAAAATGCAGACCAGAAACACAGGCACAGTGCAAGGGAGTTGGAAAGAATATGTGTGTCTTCTAGCACAGGAAGAGGGAGCCTCAGCAATTGCACTCATAGGAGTCACCACTCTGGACAAGTCACCACTTCCTTACACTCTGGGTGTAGCTCTGGAACAGAGATAACAAACCTTCCTCTTGCCCTTTGCTTTATCTGCTGAGACTGGGAGACATCCGGCCACACGCAGGGCCCTGAAGAGGCACCAGGGAGGAGTCAGGTTGGCAGGAGAGGTCAGCACTGCCAGTGCAGTGATAACCTTCTCTGTACTTCAGCACCAGCAGGAAAGCACAGGCACTGAAACTACAGGTACTATCTTGGGAGCTTTCCATCCAGAACAAGGATTAGTGTTCTTCACTTCACAGATTCACTTTAAAGATTTCCTCACTGCTTAACCTCTAATAACTAGCTAGTCAGGCAGCCTTGTGGAAGAAAATAAAGGAAAAGAGCTACCAAACAATACTTAAGTCAAACATTCATTTACTGGGGAAAAGACCCAGCAAATCAAGTGACTAACAACCTCCAGCAACAACCTCCAGCACAAAGTTATTCCACGTATGCAAACACTGGTTTTTATTTCAAAAAGAGGTGGCCATAAAGCACTGAACTCCTGCACTAATTTCAAATTTAGAAATATTAAGTTCAACAGCTTCCTGTAAATGGGCTCACCACTCAGTGACAAAAGTAAGCAACACTGCTGCTCTTGAAGAGGAATGCATCTGCAGCTTGACATTCAGCAAGGGGGGAAAAAAAGGCATGTTTACTCGTGGTGCCTGTGTAAGCTTTTTTGCTTATATCAGAGGGCATCCTGCACTATGAAGTCAGATGAGCCCACAGAGCTGAAATTTACCTGCCCTGCAATGGCAACATCACACTCACAATTCTACTTAAATACAAATTTGTGTTTGGAGAGCCCTGTATGCCAGCATGAGGCCAGTTTTCTGAAGATGAGAGCCAAACCAGAATGGATTTAGCTTTCGCCATTTCCCTCCCTCCGCAGTCCTAAGGGAGCATGCAATTCATGTAAATGAAGGCATGACTTTGCCACCCACCAGAAACAGTGAGGTCAGCTCATAAATTTAATACATGCAAGCCAAGCTCAGTTTTTCACATTAAAGGATGCCTTGACTCTCCCATTTGTGGCACAGAAACAGCAGAGCAGTTACAGTTAGCCCGGCACAGAAGGGAGTACAGTAATGCTGCCGAACAGTATCGCTCTTAATCTGTTTCAATGTCATTTACACACGGGGCTTTGTGCTGGCCCAGAGCTCTGGTTTAGTTCCACCCATCCCTGGGCTCCACGTGCTCTCCACGCAAGCAGCCTTCCCTAGAACCACCTCTGCTGAGGAGTCAGCCCATTTCGTATAAAAGGACATTTGCATAGGAGGAAGCAGCTGTAGTTTTGGTGGCAAGGGTCATGCAATCAGTCCAGAACTGAGAATTACACTCAAATGAACAACTTAAGAGCAGCTCAGTTAGCAGCCTGAGTCACCTTTCACCTACTTTTTCACAAAAACAAATTAACAGGACCTTACACACACTGCAGATCCTGGAGTGCCATAGGCCAAAGGATCAGCGGAATGGATTTCTGAAAGTGTAACCTAACTGGCACCACAAACTGAAATGAACTTACTATGACTTTGCTAGTGACGATTTAAGTGACATGGAAAAGGTTTTTCAGATTGACTCTAGCATTCTTTCTGACAATACTTTTGGGGGTTGGATTTGTTTCTTTCTTTAACTAAGTTACCGCTGAGGAATTATTTGTACCTTACCAAATTAACACATTCTACAGTGTAGCCCTAGAATGAATTTTTTACAGTGAAACTGAAAAGGCTGTTGTAGCTTCCAATGAAAAGCAACTTTTCAACATGATATGTAACCACCCCCTGCTTTCATTACGGAGATGACTACCAGAGTCAAGAACTAGCTGTGAAAATAAAAACATGCTTTGGACTTTCCCCTGCTTGACTTACCGACCAGGACTGACTGTTGCACTCCCCCCTACCCCAGAAGTATCTTCCTAGGGAGCTTTTGAAAGCCAACCCAAACCTCTTCACCACCACCCCTCATTACAAACCCAAGCCCCTCCTAGCCTGTACACTCACACTAGGCATGTTCTGGCCTGGGGAAGGTGGATTTAATTTGGCAAGTGACCTTAGGGCGCTGGCTCGGTACCAGGGAGCGGGTGGGAGGCGGTGGCCGTGTCCCCCGTGGGCCTGGCGGGGCCCCGCGGGTGACAAAGGGCGGCGCGGCCCGGCGGGCGCGGGGCGGCCCCGTACGCACCCTTTGGTCAGGCGGATGATGTCCCCCGGCTGGATGAGGCCGCCGATCTCGTCCCACACGCAGATGGTGATGCTGCCCGTCTTGTCGGCCACCTTGCAGGACCTCACCTCGTGCCCGTCCTTGGTCTTGGTGACTCGCCCTGCGGGGAGAAGCGCGGCTCAGGGGGGGCACGGCGCCGCCGGCCCCCCCGCCCGCCGTGACACGCGTGGGCGGCGCGGGGGTGGGGCGTGCCGGGCGCCACTTACCGATCTCCAGCACAATAAAGATGACATTTAAGTTTTTCAGTCCGGGTTTTATGTCTTTTATAAGGAAATACGTGTCGCTCGCCGCGCTCATGCTGCGGCCGGCGCGGGGGTGAGGGCTAGCGGGGCGGGCCGAGCCCGCATCCCGCGGGGGAGGCAGAAGCAGCCGGGGCCGGGCAGGGGGGCACCGGCGACCCTCACAGGGGACAGGGACACGAGCACCGAGGGGCTGTGCGGTGACTGTGCGGCACGCCCGACCCCCACCGCTCCCTCTCCACACCGACACCACCAGCACAGCACCCACACCGCCTCCCTCTCCCGCCGGCACTGAGGAGCACACGTGCGCCTCGCTCCACTTTATACCGGCCGGGCACCACCAACCCGGGCGCCGGGAGGGGGCGATTGCAGCGAATGGAACCGTCCGGGGCACGCGGAGCGCCGGGACTGGGTAACGGGCGGGCGCGAGCCGGCGCCGCGCGCTGATTGGTCAGCGCTGCCGCCGCCATCTTCTTCTCGGGGCGCTGCCGCTGCTGAGTCGGGGCTGTGGGTCGGGTGTCCTCTGTCAGCTCGCCGTGTCTCCCCTCATCCCATCTGCCTCCCCTCAGTCTCTCTGCATCCCTTCTCCCACCGATTGATTTCGCTCCGGGTGACAGCCTCGCGGCGCCCCGAGAGCGGCTGGTGCGGCACAGCGGAGTAAGGGAGCGGTTTCGCTGCCCTCCGCGCCATTTTAAACCCCGTCCTGTAACAGTGAGAGGAGCGTTGTCACAGGTTTCCCGGAGGCCGGTTTCCCGGCAGTTCAGCCCTCCTTCACTGAGAAAAACAAAATAAAAAAATTGTGAGGTAGTTGGTTGTTTTTTTTCCGGGAAAGCTTTGATGTTGGTCTCTATCAAGCAGAAAAGGCTGTTGTTGGGTCTGCGGTCACGTTAGGGTTTGGCAGGGCCACACCACATCATTTTGCTCTGGGACCGAATGTTCGTGGCATGTAGGGAAAGCCAGCGGCTGTGCCTGCTTTGAGCCTTCCCGTGCTTAAAATGTGAGCCTAAATCCTGATGAGCACTGAAAAGGTTCTCAAAGCTAATGAATTCTGCCAGCAGCTTCTTGAGGAGACGAGTTGCTCTGTTGAGCTTGGCTTTAGGCAGGGTGTAAAATATGAGGGACGGGCAGCTTCCACCACCGGGGTGGTGGCCAAGCCCCCCCACAAGCCTTGGGACATCCTTGTCTGCTGGGTCCCAAGGAAATAGCTCTGTTCCACAGAACAGCCCAAAGATGTGCAGGTACTCCTGTAATTCATGCCCCCCACTTAGGAAGGGTAGCACTCTGGTGTATGGGCACTGCTGCTCCTTGTCAGAGCCAAACCCAGCTGGCTGGGCTTTCTATTTGTGGGAGCAGAAATCCATAGATGACAGCATTGGTGAAATGCCTGGCCACACGTTCTGCCACATGGCAGCTCTGGCCCAAGGAATTTTGTGCAATGTTTGTGTGTAGGCAGCAGAGCAGCCTTGCTGGGTGCCACTCAGGGCTCAGAATGAAATACACTGCCTGCTGGAATCTGAAAGGAGCCTTTGCTTAAAGCCCCCCAAGATCTTTATCCACTTCTGTCCTGAGTCCTTCAGTGAGTGCAGATGAAGGAAATGACAGATTCCCTCAGGGCCCTGTCTCCTGGTGGGATATGGTAGCACTACAACTTCCAGTCATCAACTCTATTTCTGTATATATTAATGACTTTAATTTAGTCACTTGGGGAGGATTTCAAACCAAACTCCAGCAATGACAGTAGTTCTAGCAAAGGCTGGACAAAAACATTTTTACCTTTATTTAGAACTGGTAACGTTTTTACATACGTAGGTGGTTTTTTCTGCCTTCATTTCTTCCTCTTGTTTGCTGCATCCATTTAGAGCCGTTGGAAATAATAATTTTGTATCCTGTGTTTTCAGCCCCGAGCACTACAGATTTAAGGAGAACCCTTCAATTTTTCAAGGAGAAAAAAAACCCCAAAACAACCAGTTAAGAAAGTTTATTCACGTTATGGCAAGCCTTGAGCAAGAAGGAAGTCACGAGTGTGGTTAGCTGAAAAGCAGAGAACACTGAAACACTTCACCAAGAACACTTGGTGTGGTATGTCACTGGTGGGATGGTTTCAGGTGAACATCTGTGCAGGAAGGCAGGTGCTCCAGAGCAGCTGGTGCAGGGGACACCAGCTGTGGGCTACAAGCCACCTCACAGCCAGTACATCTGGAAATGCTGCAGCAGGGAGCACGGGGAACTGCAGCCAGCATGGAGGGAGGTGGATTCATTTTATACCAATTTTACTTGTGAAGCTGGTGGGAAGATGTTTGAACTAGAAATGACAACAGTGGGAAGGCCTAAGCAGTCCAGGCAAGTTCAGGAGCACACTGACAACTCCCTGGTGTGTCTGATTGAAGAATTATTAAGTAAGGGTGCTCTGCTGGATCTCAGAATCAAGAAAGAACTGCTTGGAAATGTGAAGGTGGGTCAGAATTCAGTGCAGTGCCTGTCAGACAGTGGAGCTCAGGATCCTGAGAGGGGACAGTGGCACAAAAGGCAAGACCACAACTCTGATTTTGAAGAGCAGACTTTGGCCTCTTCAGGGGATTTGCTTGTGAGGATGGTTGCCTGGCTTTCAGAGATCACCTGCAGGTGCTGAGAAGGTCTATCCCAAGCACAGAGAACGAGAGAGAGGCACACTGTTCTCCTTAGAGCTCACTGACAGGATAAGAGAAGAAACACAAACTGAAAATCTAGATTCTACCTGAACACAAAACCATTCTCTCTCTCTATTTTTTTTTTTTTTTTTTTTTTCCCCAACTGTGAGTGTGCTCAAAAACAAGTCAGTTGTGCAGAAAGGTGGTGGAATCTCACTCCATGGAGATACACACAAAACCCAAGTGGACACAGTCCTTGGCAACCTGCACTAGCTTACCAGCCTGTTGCATTGATTCTGTGAAATATTTCCTGTTTTCTCAAATGCAAAAAGAGACACAGCTGCAGAAAGCTTGATGAGTGGGATAGAAAGGCAAGGTCACAAACTCTTTCTGTAAAGGACTGGGGCTGTGCTGGAAAGACAGAGCTGGTCATCTGCTCCCCTACAAGATCCTTCCAGATTCATTAAATACATTGTTTACAGTGTTTATTCTGCCACTGATGAACAATTTTGTTCTGTTTCTCAAAGAGACACTTAAAATCTTGCTCACATTTTTTTAATCATTCCAGTTGCCAGCCTCAAGAGTGCCCTTGGTATAATCCAGCAGTGACTGAATGATTCCTGTTTGCTGTGAAGGTGACCTGCAAAGCAAAACAGTTTTCCTCGTTCTGTTTCTTTATAATGTGTAAAGATAACAAAATTATTATTAATTTATTTTGGTTTTCCAGCACCTTTGTTCCTGCTTCATTTTTGACCTCAGACCCATAAAGTGACAGCTGTGGGTAATGGATCCACCAACTCTCTGACCTTGCTGGGGCTGTAGTCAGTCTTGCACTAACAGGAGTGCAGGGACTTTGGTGCAGGTGTGTCTTTATCCTCAAGAGGTTCCAGCCAATATCCTGGAACCATGGCTAGGCCTGGAAAAAGAGCCAGGATGCCAGGACAGCAATATACACTGTAAAAAGAAGAGAGAAATACATTGTCAATATCTACAGTTCCTGGTTTTAAAAAAATGTTGATGAGCACTGACTGCATGAATGAGTCACACTGAGAGCACCAAAACTTTGCTCCTGCTGTTCACAGGAGTAACAGGGAGCACATCCAATAAACTGTGACTGCATCCAAAGCACGAGTCCTTCTATGGCTGAGGCAGATGAGTGTCTCTGAGCCACTCAGTGTCCTACCACACAAACCAAATTTAGCCTGCAGTGAATGTCTACAGCAAGGGTTCCACTGATGAAGTTTAAATCATGTCCAAGTTCATTTGCTTGCTGCAGAACATTTTTCTTTTGTGTGAAAGTTGCGAGTGTTTCTAGGCTGAGATCCACAGGGAGGTTTCAGTCCAAAGCAAGATCAGGGTTGAGTTGTTAAAAGAGTTCTCAGCAGTTGAAGCCTGGCACAAGTCCCGTGCATCTCAGCAGGGCTGGGATTTCACCCTCTGGCTGTAATGGAGTTACGCCAGCAGAGACATTGCTCCAAACTCCCTATTTCTGTCAGTTCCTCAGTATTCAGTGCTACTGGAGTCCCAAAGTAGATCTTCCCACAAGAAATCTGCCAGCAAGAGCTAATGTGTAATATTTTATTGTATAGAGATTAAAAATGTACAGATGCCTGCAAACGCCACCTTTCACCAAGCCTTACCAGCCCATTACCATATGTCTGACAAGCCCCTAAATTAAGCTAGAGGTGCTTCAGCTCCCTAATGGCACACCAGTGTGTGTTTAACAAGCTGGCAGCCAGTCTGGCAGTCTGGAGACCCCAGCAAACAGTAGTTTGGTGTCTTCAGCATCTCACACACACCATATTCTGCCATCAGGGTCAGTATTTCCCCAGGAAAACAGGAATGACACCTGGCAATGCCGCACAAGTTTGAGAGGAACCTCATCCAGAAGAGCATTGGGGAATCACCACTTTGTTGGGGTCCTGTTCCCAACACAAGAACTCATCCAAGCTGCCTGCTGCCCTCCTGCCTCAAGGCAGGATGCCTGAAGCAGGAAGGTACCTGTACAATGTCTGATGCCAGGATTCCAGGCAGCTCCATCTACCTCCCTAGCTAACAGGAAAGCTGAATGAGTACCAGGGCACTGTAAATACCACAGGAGGAAAAAAAGGCAAACAAAGCAAACAATCAGAATTTGCAGCGTTCTTATTCTTTCCAGAGGAGCCGCGTGTTTCTGCGGCTGCACTCATGTAGCCTTTTCTTCCACACACTTTAGCAGATGTTTTCATCTGAGAACCCAGTCCTGCAAGGTGTTTTTGCAAGTTACTCATTTCCCTCTTTTGATGAATCCCTCACACATCAGTCAGATGACTTAGATGAAATCACTGATGAGGGGTAGTTCTAGGTCAGCTTTCCTGCTCAGCTGTGAATCAGCTTGAACCAGAGGAATTTGGGTCTAACTTTGCCCCATACAGATGGAGAGCATAGGAGATGCTACCTCTTCTTTTCCACTAGAGCTCGAAAGGCAAGTCTCAAAGCCCACCACCACTCACAATTGCTGTTTCTTGGGTCTCTGGTGAGTCTGTAAGCAAAACCCACCTCTCAGCCTTGCACCTTCATCAAAGTGATCTTTAATTAAAAGGTTTAACGAGTGCAGATGGAGGGATTAGCACTTTCCTACTGTAGCTGTGCCAGAATAACCCACACTGTTCACAGGGACTCCAGTCACAGTCACCTAAACCAGTTCAGTAACTCCTGCTTACATAGGGAAAATAGATACCAGCTTTATGCCAACAAAAACGTGGAGTGATCCCTTAAACTGCCCCACTGCCAAGGCTGATAGAAGAGACAAACACTTCAAGTTGGAGGATGAGGGCAGTTGCAGTGGGACACCGGGCTTTGACAAACCCCTGCCTTCCTGAGTGAGCAGAGTTCTTGTTTCACACACACACAGCACAGTCAGTACTGGGGAGTTGTCCGAAGTGGCTCAAAAGCCCTTCAGATACCAGCAAGTTGAGCCCTTGCCTATCAGTTCTAGCCAGAGGAGGCAACATTTTAGAAGGCTTTGCAAATGCCTTCTCCTTTTGCCAACCCTGTCTCTTCTAGAAGTGATTCCCGCAGTCCATGGCACCCCTGTGGCAGCAGCGTGTTCCCTTGGAGATCAGAAGGAGCTTGTAACTCCTTCCACTGCAGGAAGGGTTTTTCATCTCACCTCTTCTCCAGTGCCTGGGGGAGGTATGCAGACACACCACATCACCCTGTCTGCCGCCTGGCTCCAGAGCCTAATGGGCTGGAAGTTCAGCCTTGTTCTTGCATCATCTCATGCTGACCTTCAAAAGAAAAATAGAGGATTTATGTCCAGGAAGGAGGCTTTGAAAATTTCATTTGGTTTGGATTTACTTTTTGAGATAGGGATTTATACTTCTTTTCTATATTCTTGTTTTGGGTTTTTTTGTTGGTTTGGTTTTTTCCCCCTGTAGCAATGTCGGCTTCTTTCTGAAAATGTGGTGGTAGTCTTAAGAATACGGGCTTCTGCCTTTCTCAAATCTTAATAAGCAGTAAGGTGTGTTAAAGATGGAGAAAACCCCAACCTTCCCACAGGTGTTGCCTAGGCAGAGGAACCACTTTGTTCACACTGCCACAGAGCTAGATGAAGGTGCCATGACCCCCGCCCTGCCCAGGGCTGTCAGCAGCCCTGCTCCCTGGCCTGCCAGCAGTGCTGTGTGTGACAGCTGCATTCCTGTCCTGCTCTAGCGAGGCAGAAGCAGCTCCAGAACCTGGTGGAGGAAGGGGGTGCGGTGCTGGGATGAGTAACTGGGAATACCAACCCTCCCCTCGGTGCTGAGCAAACAAGGCAGCCGTGCTGCCAGGGATGTAGCTCACAGCTGACAGGCACCAGGCACAGAGCAAGCTCCTATCTGCACAAGAGCATGTAGACACAGCCTCGCTTGTTCAGCTTTGTGTTAGCAGCAAAAAACAAATCCTAAGTGGACTAAACAAATCTCATCGTGGCAAAGTGCTTCATCAATTACTAATTCAGCCTCTGGCAGACTAATAGGGAATAAAGCTGTTTACTTCAGAGTATGACACATTTTTCTTTCTGTCTTCTCCCTGTGGCACCTGTGGATAGATTCTGCTGTGCAAAGCTTTGTGTCAGTGACTAATGAGTAACAATTGCTGCAGGATTCTATAAGCTGCATATCATCACTGCTATTAAAGACATTAGGAAAAGCCCTAACAATCATCCACCTGGGCCAAAAAGTAAAAAAAAAAAAAAAAATGTTCCTTCAGAACATCAAACCTGATGATGCAGCACATTTCAAGTGCCACTGGCAACAAGAAGAGGTTTTGTACCACAGCTTTTGTATTTTCACTTCCATTTTCTCACCATATATAATAACATTCCTGTCCAGGAGGGATAACAAAGGAAATTGTTCTTTCCGAAAGCCATGAATGTATGCTATGTAAAATGGGTGCTCCAAGTGGTCCTTTGGAACAAGCATCCCTGGAAGGTACTGTTTGAAATCAAGTTGTTGTTTGGGATCTTTTAAAAAGAGGCATTAAAAGGCCTTACTCACAGTAATGTTTGTAGGAACCATTTGACTGCATCCTGTGTTGTTGCCCCGTGTTGTGTGAGATGTGGGAGGGAATGGAAAAATAAATGGAGTGCAGTGAAAGCTTCCTAGGGCTTTCCAGCTCTTGGGCTCGCTCTGATAACAGACAGATCAGGAGCGCAGGTTCCCAGATATTCCTGAATAATCCAGACAGGGCAGAATAGAACAGTGCAGCCAGTGAGTTACTGGGAAACAGGCATTGCACATGGAATTCAAACACAGGAGGGGCAGCACTCCAGGTGATGTGGGCATGGCACACAAGGGACAGAGCCAGCAGAGGCATGGCACACACAGGGACAGAGCTGGGGTGGGCATGGCACACACAGGGACAGAGCCAGCCAGCTCCTTATGATCCCACAGCAACCCCAGGCACAGAAGCTGTGCAACAGGCTCTCAGGTTACCAGTGCACGTCATCAGCCTCAGAGCTGCTGGGTGAACATTCCCTCCTGGCATCCTACACCTACCCACAGGTTCACCTTTAGAGGCCTCGTTTAGGTCTCCAGGAGATCCTACAAGAAAACAGTGCCAGTGGAATAGGCACCAGGTACTCAAAGGAAATTTTTCCCACACCAATCAGTCTGTATTGTCTCCGTGAGTGCAGCTTCACATTAGGAAAGAGGAGTGTGATTACTTCCTGGCACTGCTGGGGAAATGGTTAATCCCAAGCCACCAGATGCCTTCACTGCTTTCATTTAAAGGAGTTTGCCAACTGGGTGCATTTCCACTGTTGTAAAACTGGTACTACAGGAAATAATTACTGTTTCTGTTCTGCTGGGTCTCCTGGACCAATAAAAGGCTTTAGTAATAGTAAAATATAAGGTAATGTCTCAGTGTAGTAAGTCACTCCATTCCCTTCCTGTTACTATTAGATATGTACAAAGGAGAGCTAAAGATTCAGTTCTTGTATGGACTAATTTTTTGTGTGTTCTTAACCATTAAGGTATTCGTGCTGCCCAGAATACTTCTTGATGAGATTAAAGCTTTTCTAAGACTCATTTTTGCTGCAGAGTGGTATTAGAATAGAGAGTATATTTTCTGCAAAAGAATAATTAATTATTACAATTTAGCTTAACAAGAAAACACAAATAAAGTCTTTTATAAATAGCCAGAGGACCAAAAACTCCAGTTAATTCAGCTTGCAATTGTATTATCTGTGGGTGCCATAGTTTCATTATGTTCTCTAGGCAAGCCAGACAATAGCAAAATCTTAGCACACAAGAAACTTATTTTGTATTGCAGATATTTCATTACTGATAAAATGAATAGCATCTTATACCCATTTAGCATCTTCCATAGATGCCTCCACAGGAGGCACATCATCTGTGTGTTGTCATTTAGTCATCCATCTCTTACGACAGAGCTTCAGCTGCTGTGATGCAGAATTGAGAGACATCAACACCTCGATAACACAGTTCAGTAACCCTCTAAGTTAAAGCCTGATTCATGTCAGATGCCATGTAAAAGAAGATACATAGTGATACACTTCATGAATATTTTTGTACAGCTTTTCCATATTCAGGCTCGTTTTTATCTTGTGTTACATCAAAAGTTTTTTAAAGTTCCTGCAAGCCAGATGTTAACTTCAGAAGCTTGATGGCACCATTTGGGTTTTGAAATCCAGCCCTACATTGGGAATTATAATGAAACTCTTGAATGTGTAAGTTACATTCAGAAACCTCCCCATGGCATTTGCCAGCCTAGGTACCAGGGTGAAGTCATGGCCAGAGGTGTGCATCTGCAATGCACAGGGACCATGGAGCAGTACCAAGATCTCACTGCTGACTGCAGTTTGTTTAATCTGTCAGAGCCCCAGCAAACCCAGCTGAACTCCCAGCAGTGGGGGCCACCCCTGCAGTTCCCCTCAGCCTTCTCTGAAGCCTGCAGGGCAAGGGAGCTCCCTTCTGATGGCCTCCCTGCGCGCCTGTGGAACCGTGGAGTCATTTCACTTCCTGCTGTTTAATTTTCCAAAATGTGTCCGTGCCAACACAACAGCCAGATAAGAAGTGGCTTTTCCTACTGCAATGTGTTTGCTTCCCTTGAGTTAAGAATTGTGATCTTTATGTACATTTATTTATCCCAGTCATGTCGCTATATTCCTGAACAGGAATGTCAGTAAATCCTGAAGAAAGATTAAAAAAACCCAACTGACTGCTATTGTATTACCCATTCCAGGTTTCTCTCCCAAGTTTTTATCCTTCACCTCTGCAGCCACTGAGTCAGGTGGTCACTCCACTGGAGAGCTCACCTCAGCTTTGCAGCTTTCCTTAATAAGCAGGTAGCAGAGCAACAGATAATTAGCCATGAGTGTTGTCTGTTTTCAGCCAAATGATGCACCTGTGGCAGGTGCAGAGAATTCACGTGAAGCGTATGTCACATAATGCCACTCCATGCTGGCATTACGACCATGCAGGCTCTTCCTGGGAGAGTTCACCGGGTTACCCAACACCAGCAGAGAGGGGTGAGACGCTCAGAGCATCGTTTTGATAGCCACCCTGTAATTCCATGGGCTAGATCTGGCATGGAGGTACTTGGGCTGCAAATCGCAGACCAGGTAAGGGGCAAATCAGAAGACTCAGGCTTTCTACAACACCCATAACATTGGCAGGAAACCCATTGCTAAGGGTGCATCCTGCAACTGAAATCTGCAGTGGTGGCTGATGCAAAACACTTGCTTTCTTTCATGTCCAGACTCAAGACTGAGAAATACTAACTTTTACCACAGCTTAGGCAGAGATATGTCAAAACAAAACTGTTCCAGGTCCATGATAGTTTAATCATATTCCTTCAGTTTGTCAAATAGAATTAAAAAGCTCCCCAAAACAGTTGATTCTGGTTTAGCTTGGAATTAACGGGTATCTATCCAAGCTGCCACAGTACTTCTTAGGAACTACATTTAAATTATTTCATATCCCTATTCTCCTACATGGACCATGTTCCCCCATTTAATTTTCCATCCCACTGTCCTCCCTCACCAGTGACAGGACCTCGTGTGGTTTCCTTGGCTACAACACAGCACAGGAGTTGCTGCCCTGCTGGAAGCTACAGAGGAAAACTGAGAACACAGGGTATCCAAGCCAGCAGTTCCCATGGACACTGCCACTGCTCAGGCAGGGGACTTCTCTTCCTGGCTGACCTGGCAAACACAGCCTCAGCATTGCAGAGCCATGATCTTTTTCAGCAAGGAAAACACCTCACCTGGGGGAAAAAGCATCAAAGAACCACAGATCTCCATGGGACAAAATTTGTTGTTACCAGCTCTCCTGCCAAAAGCCCACTCAGCCCTGTCCAGAGAAGTCAGTAGGGAGTGAAGGCTGCTCTGCATGTGCCATGTCAGTAGCAAGAGGGACAGGCAGCAGCAATGGCCAGGAAAGCAAGGTAAAAACAAAACTCCCTAACACAATCTGACATTGAACACTATCAGTGGTGCTTTCCTGGGCTCCCTTATCAGTCCTGACAGCTCTGCACAGCCCCTGCCAGCCTGTGCACTGCATGGCAGCGTGCCCAGGACTGCCTGTCCCCCACCACACAGCTGTGCTGGCCCAGCAGCCAAAGGGCTCTTTCTGCTCACAGGGCTACCACTTGTTTGAAGAATCAGTCACTAGACACCAGGTAGTTTCCACAGCTGGTAATTAAGCCGATTTGGACATCCAAAGGGCAGCTCTCTTGCCAAAGTGCAGCAGCTCCTGGCAGCCAGCCCTCCCAGCTCTCCTGCATCCTGCTGTTGCCATGGCAGCACACAGGATGTGCACCTCAGTGCTTATTAGGCTCCAAGAAGCATTTCCCATGTGAGCAGGGCTGCACAATCACAGGCACATAACTGTTAAGCCATCATGGTATGAAAATTAGCCATGGCCATAATTACCCAAAACTTGAAAAGCTGGAAGAGCTCTCATCTTTGTTCATTGGCTGTCCCCATATCTCTTGACTTGCAAAACACTCCAACAAGCAGTGTCTGCTACAGGTAAACTGACATCCTCTACATTTGACAAAGGAGCCTTCCTCCCTTTCCTGTTACTGTAATTCCTTTAATATTTACCCCACATGCAGTGTTATTCTGCAGTTAAAAAGGAAATTCATCTGCTGTGGCTGCTCTAGCAAACCCTTGGAATTGCCAGCAGCAAGTGTGAACTCCAGTGTGACCTCCTGGATCTGTAAAGCCTGTTGCCCTCAATCATATTCTGCTATTTTAGCTTTTTAGGATTCCACAGATGCCAAATTAATCTTAGTTTACATTAAGTACAGGCAGGTCAAAGACACTCCTCTGAAGCCAAGAGAACTACTTGGACAAGTAGGGCCTACTTGCAGAGAAAGGATTACTGGTAGAAATACAGATTAAAGACTGAAGTCATTGGACTGTAATTCTTTTTTTTGCCATGTCAAGTCTCGATTATGTAAACTGGCCACTGGAGCTGAAAAACTCACAGCCCCATCTACATTTGCCCAGGGTTACACTTGGGGCTTTTAAAGTTTGTCATTTTGGAGGACACCCAAGCCTAATTACAGTAGGGACTGGGTGCTGCCAAATGCACAGAAGCTGCTCAAAATGTCTTCATACTGTAATATTGCAAAAGTGGCTCGCTGAAGCTGAGCAGTTGGTCCAGCTCTGGCTCCCTGCAGAGGGGAACACTAAGGAGCAAGGCAGTGACAAAGCACACATGGCAGTGACCCTTTCAGGGCGGTCACAACACCCTGCACAGGACAGAGCCTGCACTAGCTGGCTGACACAAGGGTCCTCCAAAACACATGGGGAACGAGCTCACTAACAGGTGCAGGGTGACCCAGCGAGTTAATCTGAGACTTTCGCAGCAGAGGGGGAACACTGTGATGTTGGGTCATGTCACACAGCCACTACAGTCTGGGATGCTGCCCTGTCTCCTGCTTCTTAGCTGGGGCACAGGGAATTTTGCCCAGATTGAAGCCTGGGAGTATGAGATAGAGTAACTCCGATATTTTTGTTTGTTTCTTTCTTTCCTAATTTCAACTACAAGCAAGTCTGCTTTTTACAATGCATCAGTGAACTCCAGTCTTGTGTGTAGTGGTAGACATCAGAGCCCTGATGTGTGTGCTGGATGGGGGCTGCCTCTGGGTAGTACTGTCCTGCACACCTTTCCTTGGTCCTGCCTTCTCTCTGGCTATCACAAAGCTCCTCAGGGAGGACCTGCAGCCTGCTAAAAATGCTCTGCTGGCAGGAGCCACAACCTGTGTGGGATGGGGAAAAGGTCCACACAGGGACAAAGCTGAGAGCCTTTTCCTTGGAGCCTCCCGCAACAGCAGTGTTTCAAACCCCCACGTATGTGCAAGCTG
The DNA here is from genome assembly GCA_009812075.1 of Sialia sialis. Lineage (NCBI taxonomy): Eukaryota > Metazoa > Chordata > Aves > Passeriformes > Turdidae > Sialia > Sialia sialis. The sequence goes on along the minus strand of VRYO01002782.1, from coordinate 3,000,305 downwards.
ATATTTCTATGCCTGCAGGTTGCTATGGACAACCAAAGATTTCTAAACAGCAGAGCCCCAACCCTCTGTACACTGCAGTAACACTGGGCATTTCTGTTCCCAAGAGCTCCATGGTGGAAAATAAGGAATACTGCCATCACTTCCCAGCTGAACATGCAGAAGGTCTGATCACTGTGAGGTGAAACCAATCCCTCAGGTAGCCTCCACCCATTTAAATGCTCTGACACCTGAAATCATCTCCTCAAACATGCAGCCCCTTCAGACAGCCCACACCATAGCAGGGCAAACTGTGTGGAAGCAATCACTGGGGTAAGAGCATGTTCTAGAGAATGGCAGGGGAATTAATGGGGGGAAAGGTTTGTGGAGTCATTTCCCCATCCATCCTGACTGCAGAAAGGGCAGGTCTGAGCTGACTGCACACCTGACCTGAAGGTGGGATCTCTCCTTTGCAAAGGGCCTGCCACAGCATGCACCAAGGCTTGTGTTCCTGGCCATTCCCTTGGCAAGAGGAACATCCTTCCCAGCTGGACAAAGGCATAACATGACTGCACACACAGCTAGGGCTGCTCAGTGTCATGACAGGATGCAGAGCCTCTGAGATGCCCCATCCATCCAGCTGGCATCTGCCACGTGCAGCCCATTCTCACAGGGTTTCAGGAGTGAAGAAAACACACACACAAATTCTTTCTTCAGATCTAGCTCACAAACATCAATTTGGTATTATCAAGGCTTCTGGATGCAAGGGTGCTGTTGCCTGCAGGAAGAGTAAGGGGAACAAGGTAGAGCAAAATGCAGGAGGTCTGTGGCAGACTTGGGTGTCCAGAGCCTGCTGAAAGCATTGCAGTTGCTGTCAGGACTAAGATAACTATGAAATGTAGTTGCCCCATTTTAAGAGGGTGAAAATGATTTTGTACAGTCTGCAGTCACAGAAACTCACCCCCCAGAACCTCTTGCCGTAAGCACAGAAATGCACTTTCATTTGATCTAACATGAAAACTGTAATACAGAAGCAGGCAGAATAGTTAGTAAAAGCACAGTCTGAACCCTTATTTGGCTTGGAATGGGGAAAATGTCAAGGAAGAAGATCTAGGAGTAGATTTTGCTTATCCTACTCCATCTATACTCAATGCATGTTCTCCTTTCTTTCAGCAGATCTGCAAAGTGCCATCTAATTTATCTTCCCACTGACACAGGCACAGAGAGAACACCTCCATGATTAATGGACTTTTACAGTCGAGGAGTTGGTTACATTGCAGCAGACAATGAGAAATTTGATTACCACTAATACGATATCGACACAAATGTCAATGCTCCAAGGGACACAGTATCATTTGGAATCAAGGATCCCTTTCATCATGGTTATTTTTGTTTGCTTCTGCCATTTTAATGTGCTGTTGCTGTGTGTATTATCCAAATACTCCAGAGTAAAACTACCTGGGGACAATTTAGATTTTATGTAACACTTCATTAAGTAGGAGGCACCTTTAACAAAAAGGTGTTTGCGCTCACATAGCCCAGTTATCATTTAAATACACAATACTCCAGCTGAAAACTGTGGTCAGCTGATGGCTTTACCTTAGTGATAACCAATCTGTTGTTTTATCAAAGTCAAATATAGCAGGAAGTGAGAATAATGGCTTTTTCTTTTTTGTCCCTGGAGAATTGTACTGATCAAATCAGCCAAATCTTGACCAGTCAAAAATTAAATTAAGCTTGGCAATCATGTCATGTAGCCAAACAACCAAGGCAGCCAGATCCACAGGTGGAATCCCTCCTTGCCAAGGGGCCACACAGCAGGAGCAGAGGCTGCAGCTGGCCAAGGCTTCTGTTTCCTTGGCCACCTTCCTTCCCAGTTGGGTAGAGGCTCAGCAGGGCTGCCCTGAGGCTCTGTGAGAGGCTGAAGGGCTTTAGACTCAAATGGCTTTACAGGTTCTGGATTTCCTTGGCCAGGCTGCTGCTTTTGGACTGTGGGGCCTGACTTGGACCTTACCTCCTGCCCTGTTTCTGTCATGGACAATGGAAGTGGGTCCATGAAGAAACCCAGTTACCCTCACTGAGCAGATTGTTCAGGAAGGAAATAGCTTTGCTTCTGACACAAAATTTTAGGTACTGGAGAAATAGGGTGGGAGAAGAAGCAGAGTTTCTGGGGATGAGGGCTCTTAGTGGAACCCATGCAACCATTAAAGTTCTTAAACTCAGCATGGAGGCTACACAAGAAGTCATACTAAGCCTTGAAGCTGATCTCATTTCTATCCAGAACCCAGAGCAGAGGAAGGGGAGAGTCAAGCTTTATGACCAAGTGGCAAAGTTCACTCATCACCTTAAAGCTGTGCTTCAAGAAATGAAAGCAGAGCCCAGGCAAAATAAACACAACAGAACTTACTTGGGAAAAACCTGACTGGAAACCAGCAAAACCAAAATACTTTAAGAGATAAAGAAATTTAAAAGTAAACTCTCTGTACTTTTTATCAACACATTACAAGTTCAAAGTCTGTAAAACCATTTGTAACCACCTGAAAGGAGCAAAGTGTGAGATGGGAATTACTGTGAGGCTGCTCAGTAATCTCCTTGTCTCGGTAGTGCTGCAGGATGTGATAGGGTGGCATCTGCATCCAGCCTCCCTGGAGCAATGGACTGAGGCACTGTCCAGAGGAGGTGTGAAAGGAGGACACAGAAGCTCACACTGATAAATAAAACAGAAAATAAGTTCCCACAGGACACTGAAATTACATTCCTGCTGCTCGTGCTGCCAGGATCAACTCCATTAAAACAGCCATCTTCTTTTCTCCTTCAGACATTATGGCCTCTGACTTGTTTTATCTGACAAACATGTTACACCTCCTGGCCAGCAATTACTTACATGGCCATTTCCTTCTTCTTCAAGACCTGGAAGTTCTCAGCCTAGTATTTTCGTAGGTTTACTGTTTATTGGAAACAGTGTGTTTAAAATCTGAGAAGAAGGAACTGAGTCAGAAAGAGCAGCAGTTTGATACTACCTACAGGCTTGGGAGAGTCAATTTTATAGATCAGGAATACAGTCCAAAAGAATAGAGTAAAAAAGGCTGATTCTGAGTCTGCCCAGGTGTTCTCCAGCCATACAAAGTCACAGGAAAGCTCTGCTCTTCCCAGATCATATTCCACCTCCCAGAATATTAAAAGGGAGGCAGCAAAGATCACTATACAAATGGCTGGTCATTAATTCGACCTAGCAAGCAGCCAGAGACAAGAGCTACAATTACAGCAGTGAATATAAAAACTGTGTGGCAGTGCCACCCTTTTCACACCACAGGCTATGCAACAGGCAACAGCTGTGACAAGGAACAACATTCCCTTCCTCACAACTGGAGATTTTAAACACAGTCAGACAAGAACCTGCCTGGTGAAGGCAATGCCAGTCCTGCCCTGGGGCAAAAGGGGAGCCTGGATGAATTAGAAAATGTTCCCCAAGCCGTGTCTGCTGCAGCCATGCATGGCAGCACTTCCCATTGCAGTGCTGGCCGCCCAGCAGTCTGTGTCTGCTGGCAGATGAGATCACGGTTACTACAGTAACCATGGTGGGTTTTTACTGAGGGAGACACAGAGGAGGTTTTCCCCTTCAAGTATTCTCAGCTCACATGTTTGAAAGCCTGCTGCTGCCAGGCTCTGCAGACTAGCCCTCAGCCAGACAGCAATGCCAAAGTTTGGTGCTTGCGTGGGCACTGGTGGCATCCTCAGTACAGAGCTACAGAGCTGAGCATGGCTCTCACAAGGGCTTTGGAAAAAATAATT
>VRYO01002782.1:2935907-2995463 GCA_009812075.1 Sialia sialis | reverse complement strand
CACAGCCAGCAGCCTCCATCCCAAACTGCAGCACATTCTGGATCTCAAGCTCCAGCTCACTCTGGAGTGGCTAACCCACTCTTTTATACGCCCATGCTCACTGGGCAGGCAAGGCTGTCTCCACTCCTCAGCAATCAGTACAGCTGGTAATTCACTGGGAAAGATTGCCTTCTGCACTGTCCTTACAAACCATCTTCCCACAGAAGCTTGGTGTGAGGCTGGGACTTGCTGTGCACCCTGTAAATCAGACACATGCACTGCCCTCTGCAGTGTGCACTAGACTGTGCATGGGTGGCATGCTCCTAAGTCACTGGGGCTGCTTTACAATCCAAGCTGCACGTGTAACTAACCCTCCCACTTAGCCCTATCCTTTGAATCTAAGTGTGAGAGCTTGATCTGGCACATTTGTCCTTATTTGCTTTAAACATTGCTTTACATTTACTTTCTGTAACAGAGAAATAAATGTTATTCTTCCTTTGGTAACCTACGAGTGCTCTATTGGTACTCATATTGCTGACAGGCATAGTCTCTAATGCTCCTAATCCTCCAGTCCTTATTTGGGGAGTCATTACTTGGGAAAAACTCATTTTGAATCATCAGGCTTGGCCTGAAATTGAACTGAACTGATGGAGGATTTATTCACCCCAGATGAGCATTAAATGCTCACCAGTAAGCGCAAAGGCTTTCTAAACTGGCCCTTATTATGCAAGTGGGACTTCACACTTCCCATCCCAGTGCTGATCAACTGCAGAGATCACCCCAAGGACATTTCTATTGCCAAGCAAGTCTGAAATTTTTATGCACTTATTGATGCCTGGATTTATGCCTTGTATCCCATTTTCATTGCCATATGTAAAACTTGGGGATTTCCTCTTCACCCCCTGTGACATTCTTCCACAGGAATGTACTTCATAGTGCTGGGCACACATAACAGGATCAGAGTCCCCTTTTCCCCAGCACACAGTTTCCCATCCTATTATATTTATGCCTTTGCTTGACTTTCTCTGCCAGCACATTTGTTATGAGAATAACAGCCCTTGGGGGCAGATAGTTCTTATATTTTCTTCATGCCTAAAATAATTGTACCTACTTATGAAAAACCTCACTGACAGTATGATACAATAACCTTTGTGATTTATTTATCTTTCAGTGGGCTTTAGAGAGAGCTACAGCCTCTTTTCCAACTTTGTGCTGTATAGTCCATCATCAAATGCAGTGCTGCGCTCTGATGTTTGCAACATCCTACAACAAGAAATTGGTCTTTGAATTACATTTATTCTACCCTTATCTAGTTGATTTACCGGTTCCTCAAATATTTGCTTCCTTATACTATCTTAATTGAAGATTCCTCCTGCCTGTATTTCCTTTCTCTACTGTTCTACAGAGAGCAACACTCTCCAAACAGCACGTTTACACTGTCTTCCCCATGTTCTGTGTACACCACCAGTCCTACTTTTTCCCCATCATTTTAGCCTTTAAAAAAACTCCAAGCAAAAGATTTCAGGGGTACCAAAACCAGCTGGATTCTACGATGAGTTTTTCCTTTTCCCCAAGGCCCGCCTTCTGAAAGCACAAGCAGAACGTTTATAGGCAGTAAGGAGCCTCCTTAAGATCCCTTGTCCTTGTCTTGTTCTTGCCCAGTATTTTTCTGATAACCTGGCATGCAAGGCAGAAGGTGCTGCTGATTCCAGACCTCTGCCCTGCAGGGTCTCAGCTCTCACAGAACCCAGACTGGAGAGTGAGAAGAGCCTCAGATTGGGACAGCAGAGACTGAGGTTTTTCCCAGACAAACAACGAAGCTTTGCTAGCTCAGCCCTGCTATCATTTGGATCTGTACCTGTGAATGAGAAGCAGATGAAAAGATGTACAAATTTTATCTGCTGGATGGTGTTTGTTTTTTCAGTCAGGTAACTGGAGTATGGGATCTCGCATCACAGGGCAGGCTAACAACCAGAGTCTAAGTAAGCAGTAGCAAAAAGCAAAACAGAAAAGGAACAGGTTCTTCCAGAAAAACACCAAACAGAAGAGGAAATTTCTAAATATATTAAAGGCAGACACACATGGGGCTGGTACAACTCAAGGGCAATGACTAAGAGCTTCACTTTATGATCTCTCCTGTACCATACCAACCTCTTCCATAAAGTAGAATTTATTGGCAAGGATTTACACCAGTTAGTTCTAAGCATTCCTTTGATTGGTTTAACCCTTCTAGGTTTTTGAATCTCTCGCTGCCTCCTGTTTATCTGCAAAAGAAAGAAGGGACAGGGAGCACCTGATTATCTCCTCACAATATCACAGTGCGTGGCATGGCACATGATAGCACTCCTTATTCTTTTCTAGTACCTGTTAAACTTTCCTAGGGCTACTAGCACATTTACAGCCAAATTTTGAAGCCTCCTTTAAAAAAAAATAAAAAAAAAAATACAGAACTATGTCTTGTTGGATTTTTTAAAATTATATCCAAAGAAGGCAACTAATAATGACCCCAAATAGGAAAGCTTTGCCTGAAGTTGATAATAATATTCTATCATCTTATCTTTAAATTCTCTTTTGTGGATTAGAGATGCTAATAATTATGAATCCCCCAGCTTCATTTTATCTACTACAGTAACATAATCAAAATCATTCTGCTCTAACCTCTCTATAGAAAATCTTCTTTTTAAAGCCCTGTTCAACATTCTCCCTCATTTTAATTTCCTTTGCTGCTGCTTATTATGCTAAAGCCTGGCATCTCAAAACTGAACTGTAGCATTAAGCGTTTTTTCAGCACAGACCATACCTATTCCTTCTGGATATTAATGCTGTAAGTATATTTTTAAACACCAGGCTGTCTGCAGTGAATGCCTTGCATTCCCATTGTGTTACTGTAAATACCATTATTATGAAGAAGTGATTGACTTTGTTTAACATACTGTTCAAATAGTCTGCAGAGATGTCTGTGGTGCCAGTGTCATTCTCTTGCTTTAATTATAATTTTAATCATCCATGATCTTCCATTTGTTTGTGCAGTAAGATAGAAAAAAAAATAATTACCACAAAGCACTGAAATTATGTCTTGGTATTATTATTTTTTATTATTGATTTGTGCTACACTCCTGCTCACTCACTCTGCTAGATCCTCTGTTTCCAGTGCTGCTCCTAAAATCCCACCATCTAATGGTCCATCCTAAAATGGCCTGCTGCATCCTAAACCCCATCTAATTTCTGCTGCCCTGTGCTCATCAGCAGGGTGTTTGCTGATTCGTTTGGGTTTGGGCTTGCTACACCCACCTGTGGGCAGTAGAACATCTCAGTACAACCCACCCTCTCAAAGCCCCTTCCGTGCCCTGTGGCCAGCAACCCACATCAGCTGTCCTTCCCAGCTTGTGGCAGACCACACCCTTTGCTTCCAGGTCTAGATTCCCAGCAGAAGGGAGATGTAAGAGCAAGGAACCCAATCTCCTGTGACATGTCTGCCTTTAACACTGCTTCCGTACTATCTTTGGCAGGCAGATCCAGGGGAGCTTGCATCTGCTCTGCCACCACCATGTGACACACCAGTCCTGAGACAGCAGATTGGGGAATGCACCTCTTTATCACACAGCAAGCTCACCTCAGGCTGCAGCAGAGCACACAAAGCTCGGTTCTGAAGGACCAACGTGGGGTCTCTTCAAGCCCACTGGAAGCTCTGACTCTCATCCTGACCACAGCACAGCAAGGCATCAGTCACCCAGGTGGCTGTCATTGCCTTGCAGCAGGTTTAGCAAGTTTATCCTAATGTAGGGTACAGCTTTATTTCTAAATGGAACACCCAGGCATGCCAGGGGAAGCTCCGAAGCCCTGTTAGCAGCTCCCCTCTGTGAAGCAGAAGACCCTGTAGCAGCACACTGTAATTATAAGCCACCGAACTATGGAATGTCAAAAATAGCAGAAAACACGGGATTTGTAGGATTTGCTGTATTAGTTCCTCAGAAAGAGATTCACTGATAGGTTTTGACAAAAGCTGTCTTCCCCTGAATATAAATGTCACGCTGCAATCAGCAGATCCCTGCTAGCACAGACACATGTACAGGGGCAGGCAGGCTCCCTGCAGCACCTCAGGGCTGGCTTTGGGGGGCTCAGCATTCCCAGCCTGCACATGCCACACACAGACAGGGATGTGCTCATCTGAGAGCACCTGCAGGCAGGTTAAAAACCAGACTCATAAGAACATGCCTCAAGTCTGAATGCATAAAACCTGGAAAACACCTTAAAACTCACGCTGAGTGACTGAGCCTACTGCTCCCCACAGCCTGAACTCAGGGAGGGACATGAAGGACTCCCTGGCCCTCTCCCAAACCTCTGTTCCACCTGGGCAAGGGAAACATGACTGGTTGTAGGCAGCAATACCAGATCTGCAGAACTTGACTCCCCAGTCTGCTCAGCCACCTGCAAAGAGTAGCAGCTCACCTGCCTGTGTTCATCTGGGAAGTCACAAAAAAAAAAATTCCCCACCTGATTATGTGATTATTCTTTGAATGCCTGTGCACCCTAGAGAGCCTGCAGGTCTTCTGCAGGAGTCAGAAAATAAATATTTCCTAGAAACAATTAAAGAGAGGCTTAGGCTGTGTTGCTGGATTCATTTTTTTAAAAAATCCTCAAGCATGGCAGGTATTTGGGTATTCCTTGTTAGTTCATGTCCACACCTGGAAATGCAGCAAATTTCTGTTACTTTCCTGCTCCTGTAATTTCAATGAACAGGTGTTAGCTGTGCTTCGATGTCACTTGATATTCTGCTTTTCTGCTTTTATCTGTGGGTTTCTGAGCTCGGTATAAAGGATTTCTCATCCTCCAGCGGGCTGCTGGCAGCTGCCTGCCCTCTCCTGGCAGCCCGGGGCTGCAGAGAAGGGATTTGCCCATGGGGAGCTGGTTTCATGCAGAGCCAGGGACCCAAAGTAGATCCACACAAAGGTTCTCACAGGCTGCAGTGAATGCTGGAGTCTTCCAGTCATGGATTAATCTTGTGATGTGAACTGTACCAGAATACTATTTTCAAATGTACCTGAAATAACATAAGTATTACAGCAACTCTAGAGCACGGAAAGACAGAATCACAGCAAGGGGAGAGGGGCTTTTCTGGTATTTCTTGTTTTTTACATTCTACAGCAAATAACATATCCATTTCCAGGACAGCTGTACCACTAATGTAAACACAAGTACATCAAGTACACCCAGAGGTAAACATGCTCCCCAGGCAGCTACAAAGAAAGCATTAAGCTTGGGCTAAACACACTGAGCACGTCTTCACCTGTCTGACATGGGGAGCAGGCACCAGAGCGACCTGAAAAAAAGCAGAAGCTGCAGATGGAATAAAGATCTCGCTGCCATCAGAACCTGGGGCAAAGTTGTGGGGTGAAGGGGCTCATTCTGCCCTCTTTTAGTTTAGAGCCATAACCCCATATCTTGTCACAACAGGCTCTGCTAAATTCCTGTTCTCATTCTCCTTACAGGCCCCCTTTATCCTGGAAGGTTGCAACAAGGTCTCCCCAGAGTATTCTCTTCTCCGTGCTAAACAATCCCAGCTCTCTTACCCTGTCCTCATTGGAGATGTGCTCCATACTTCAGACTCCCCAAGTAGCTCTCTCTAACTTTCAAACTTTCCTCCTGGAGGAAATGCTGTTCTCTAGCATTCCTTCCAAGTGACAGCAAAGCTGAATCAGATGTGACTTAGAGAGATGACTATTACCTTCCTAACAGTCCTGCCATTCCTTTTAAAGGCCACCCAGAACAATCATCTCCTTTTCTTGGCCTAGGTGGAAGACTAATTAGCACCCAAAGCACCAAGGCATATGCTGAGAGCAGTGCTGTGGTTGTGAGAGCCATGCACTCCTCAGCTTCCATTTCACACTGCCTATCCAGAGAGATGAAATCATTCTCACTACATGCTCAAATTCACATATCATCCTCAATCACTGACTTCACATTGCCAGGGAGCAGCCTGTGCATCCTGACTGATACTGGGGCCAGAGCAGAAAGAAGATGATACAGAACAACCCTTGTCTGTCTTTGGCATGGCACTCTCTTTGTTTTGATAGAACTATAGCATGGCTCTTGGGTTGAAGGGGCCTTAAACATCACCTAGTTCCAACCTTCCAAAATTATTTTTGCCTCAAAAAAATGGTACAAAACTCAGTAGCAGCCAGTGATAAATTGTCATCCTCTTTTCTCTCCCGCAGTGTATTAATTAAAAGCCAATTCAGGCACAGGTCAAAGGCTAACACCAATTCCCCAGCAAGGAGAGGAGAGAATGCTCACCTGGAACTGGGGAGGACAGGGGCAGTTGTGAGGACTTGCACACCCTCACCATGCCTTCTGCATTTTGCCCACTCCAGCCCAACAGCATCATCCCCTCCACCCTCTCTTGTTCTGAGGGCTGGCACCTGAGCAGACAGTGCTGATCAGCTCCTAATACTGCTGCCAAGCCACCTAGCTTCACAGGATCTCATTTACCAGCTCCCCGCAGGGGTCCAGCATGGGCTGATGGAACGTCTGGAGCCAGTACTGCCATTCCTGCAGCCCTGCTCTGCTCCACACTCTTCAGGAAGCAGACTCTGCCTCAAGTACCTGAGCTCAATCTTTCACGTAAGACTGTCCACAGCCTCAGGAAACAAGAAACCTATATGAAATATTATGCTTCAGAGCTTGAACAGGGCTCAGCTGGCTGAGGACAAGCTCCAGTGCCTGCTCCAAAGGAGCTGATGGCAGTGCAGAGACTCTCCCTGACTTCAGGGAGATGGAGTCCCAAGGGAAGAGCAGGTTGAGCACTGACCTGCTTCCTGTGCAGCACAGGCTGAGAAAGGGAGCTGAAGCACAAATCTCTTTGGTGCACAAAGTTACAAGTGAGTCCCCTGATGCTGCAGGTGCTGCAGAAAGGTGAGCATGAGGTCTGGGTCTCCCAGGGCTTTTTGTTGTTTGGATTTTGCTGGAAGCTGCTGTTACACAGAGACTTCTTTGCTGATCTGATTTTGCCCAAGTGTTTGTGCTTCTGAGTCATTTAATTCAGTTAACAAACAAATTCCAAACTCACACAAATTCTTGGCATTTCAGAGCATCCCCATGCTCATCTGTATCATTGCTAATATTTGCCCATTTCCTTGCTGCTGTCCCCAGCCACTTCACTGCTATCAAGGCTTTCTCATCACATTCTTTCCTTAGGCTTTAGGCTCACAAACAGGCAGCATCCTTTCTTGTTGCCCCCACAGAATACCAAGATATAAAGGACAAACTGCAGCGCCAATACAAACATCAAATTAGCAACAACAAACAGGAGCAAAACCCTTCATGTAGAAGTTTTCATGAGAAGGCCCAGGCTCAAAACACCAATGTGTGTTTCTCACCACACACAGCTCCCCAGGCTTTGGTAGCAGTCCCTGTTTTTGCAGTCCCTGAGCACTCTGACTCTCAGCTGTACATCAAGGGCAGAGAACAGCAAAGCAGATCACGCAGAATCGAGATACAGGCTGGGCAGGGCAAGGACTTCCACCATCCCCATTTTAATAATTAGCCTCCACTCCTCCACTGCTGGGGTGGGCTAAGGAGGTATACAACATGGAAAAAAACCCCTGTTCACAGAATATTATTCATGCTAGCCTAACATCTGTTACTTTTTAAGTAGGTGTTTAAACAGGGTTGTCAGGCCACACAGTTACTCTTTATTAAAATCCTGTAGGTCAATAGGGGAATAACTACTCTTTATTGAACAGATAAATTATACATACTAACAAAAATTCATCATAACTGAAAAGTGAGGGGCTCCTTCCTCCAGCTCTTGCAATATCTTTTAGCATACTGTGCAATACAGAGTGCGTGTGGTTTCCATTATGGAAAGAATGGCTTGTTGACTGTGACAGGCTCTAATTAGACTCTAATACAAAGCAGGGCCAATGTAACACTTGCTGTTCATGCACTGTGCATCACAATGGGATCTCAGTCTTGTTGCCTGTTCCTTCTGCCTCCCATAATGACCATCATTAACAACAAGAGTGGGTAGAAGCCTTTTCTTTGCATGTAGTCAATGTATTCTGTAAAAAGGAAGTGATGTTCCACTGACCCTACCAAACATGAATGGAGCTAAGGAGTGAGCTTCTCTCTTACATTGTATTTGATCATGACCTGGGCCATGCAGAAATTCAAAAGAGGGGAGAAATTACAAGGTCACACTGAAAAAACCCAACTTTGCTGCGTATTTCCTGGACTGGAGGGAGCTATTTGCATACTGGGGTGCAAGAGGAGTAGCACAGGAGATGTTAAAAGAGACCTGCATGTAGAAGGAAGCACAAAAACACTGGGTGCTATCTCAGCAGGGCTATTCTGATCTCTTCTGAAGAACTGGTGAGGAAGCTGGCAAGGAAAGGACTCTGGGGGGCTGTTACAGTGACTGTATGAGGAACTAGACCCTGGTGACAGAGCCACATGGCAGCAGGGTGAAAGCTCTGGAAGGTCATTTCCCATCCCTGGCTTTCTTTGCTTCCCTCTGCAAGCAGCTCCCATTCAGATGCTGTGATAAAGCAGGTTTCTCATTTGCATTTTCCAAAACAGGCTGATGGGTTGTTTGCTTTTATAAAATTCTTTCCTATGACCTTGGCTGGAGAGAGCCCTCAAACTACTTCTGCTATTTGACGTGAGCACTCAGAAGAGGACATTTCAGCAGCTCTCAGCCCATGCACATCAGTGGCAGATACCCCGTGGTCACAGGTTTCAGGTCCAGGAACTCAGCCTTTCAAGCAAGCAAGTTAGATATAAAAAACCCCACAGTATAGATAGGAAATAGAACATTGCACGTGTCTAATTACTGTTCCTCTGCTGCCCCAACAATTAAGGTCAGCGCTAAACAATCTGCAGGCTGTCACCCTCCTGCCCCGGCTGTGTGTTCTGGAGGGTTGATTTCACACTCAGGGGGCACATGGCACAGGAGGAAACAAAGACCCCTATTTTTTTTCTAGGCAGTGACTGACTGCTTGTGAAAGCCCTTGCAGCAGCTTGTTACAGCCTCTGTCAGTGACAATGCTGCCAGACATCCAAAAGAGACAAGCAAACGTCCGAAAAGATCTGCAGAAAATAAAGCCAGTCACCAGGGCTAGGATTTTCCAATGGAAATTAAGTGGGACAACCTTACTGAAGAGTGGACCTAAAATACTGTGAATATTGCTGTCTTGCTGTGACCATATTAACTTAAATGTGACTTAGAATGGACCTGACAACCCATATGTGATCCAGAATAGCTTCATGCAACACAAGCCGCTGTTATTCACTTCCATTAAGATTTCCTGCCTCACACAGCCTTACCACAGGCAAGGTGCAGTGTTAATGAGAGGGGGGCTGAGCCAAAGGCAGCAGCTCTGAGCACAGACCTCCGGAGAGAGCCAGCAGAGCCTTGCAGGAGGATGTACACAATGTATTTTCTACTGTAAAACCTCTCCTCTTTGTTCAAGGAAATCTGAAGTGGTTTCATTTCTCTGCTGCAAACAATTCATTTCCACCACCTCCTAGGAGATGTGGGGATTTTAGGCAGAGCAGTAACCCCAGAGAGAGGCCACCTCTGAAACACCTACGTGCACCACTCACTCCTGGCAGCCTCAGAAACGCTGGTTTGCTGCTTGACCTATTTCTGGCTTCAGCAGAGGAGAAAAAAAACAACCCACCATTGATTTTGCAAGTAGTTCTACAGAATAAACCAGCCCGAACCTCGTGTTTATTTTGCTTCCTGGGGATATGTCAGAGAAGTCACTGGAGAAGTTACAGAGATTTAGAACAGGAGATAAAGAGAACTTGTTTTCAGTTCAAAAGGTTGATGCTCCCTAAAGCTGCCTACCTGCCCCAGATTCACCCTTCCTGCAAGAGTTTGGTAGAAAAACAAAACTTATAAATGCCAAACCCTGTGAATTACAAAGTGGCTGCGATTCCCCAAAGGAAGGGTGTAGAGCAGGCTCTTAAAGACAGATGATAAATGATAATCCTCCACGCAGGCTGCCAGCATGAAGCATGGCCACAAACATCCTTTCTCAACAGCCCCTTCCCCTGCCCTCCCTGCCATCTTTTCTCTCTGTGCCCAAGGGGGATGAGCCCTCCCCTTGCCCATCCTGCAGCAGCTGGACTGCTTTTACATCAGGTGTCACTCGTGGGGGTCTCAGGCATTAGCTGAGATCACAGCACCTCAGAAATTAAACAGACAACATCTGCCCACGCAGAGACACGTGAAATGCGAAGCAGGAGGCAACACCGTGACAACACCCAGCAGCTGGGGCTTTTTTCAGCACAACATGAACACAAGAACAGACAGGCTGGGCAAGAGATTTTCCCAGTGCCCTTCCCAGTCCCTTGCAGTAGCCTCATGGAATCACAGACTATCCTGAGCTGAGAAGGACCCACAGGGTTCATTAAGTCCAGCTGCTGGCTCTCCACAGAACAACCCCAAAAATCATATCATGTGTCTCACAGACCGGGAAAGCACACAGCAAAGTTTCCCGAGAACATTTTATCTGAAGGTTTGAGGAACTGAAGCCTCCCTCCAACACTTAAGGCAGAGGGCTGGAAATCCCAATGTGCCCACACAACTCCATGCTAGGAAGCATGGAAGTGAAATACCCTTTGAGGCTGCTCCAAGAGAAAAATCTGGTGTTCACAGCTCCAAAGAAGCTTTGTGAAATGGCCCTGTAGTGAGGAGGGTGCAGGAGAGGCAGGCAGCAGGACAAGGGTAATTCTGCCACCCAAGGCCCTGCCCTGCACATCTCCTGGTTCAGCAGGTCCAGGTGATGGGATGTCCAGGCAGGCACAGGAGATGGAGCTGCAGGACGAACTGCTCCTGTTCCCACGTCTGCCCCAGGAACAACCACGTCATCTGGTTAACATAAGGAGGCTTGAAAGAAGCAGGAAAAAGCTGCTCAATTTGTGCTGAAAGAGGCTGTAAATCATGCCTGCAAGGGACACGGGGGCAGGACAATCAGCTGTCTTAATGAAGTGCTGGGTAAGAGAGATGAGGAAGCAAAACACTGCACTCTCACCTTGTTCCTGCAATTATGCACCCAGAAGAAATAAGCATAATTAATTAAACAGAGACACCTATTTTTGGAGTTGGGAAGATACAGCAAGAGTGCCTGAAAAGCAGATGCTCCTGAAAGAGTGCGGAAAGAGGCTCCAGAGAGCAAATGCCCTGCCTGGAAAGCACCAGCAGTGGCTTGCTGTACTATCCTGAGCACATCTCCCATCTAGGGACACAGCAGCACAGGGAGAATCCACAAGCTCTATCAGCAGAATAATGCAAGATTTCGTAATCCAGGCCCTTTTCCCATGCCTGAGGACAAACTGCTCGATCAGCACCTTGCAGTCAAGCCTGAGCCATCAGATATGTTTGGTATTCTGAGAGGTGAGCAGGAATTTCAGAGGGGCTACAGAAACAGCAGTTTCTCCCTAGCCAGAGGCTGTGTCTGCCAGTAAGCAGACAAAAGAACATCCAAACTGAAAACAAGGCAGCTAGGTGGGAAATTCCCCTCCTTATGAGTATAAGGAGTATTTTTCTAGTGGAAGAAGTCAGGAAAAGAGATATAAAAAGCCCTCATCTCCTAAACAGATTTTGTTGGGTTTTTTTCCTCCTCAGCAATTCAGACCCAGAAACTCCCCTTCGGAATATTCCTTCTCAGAAACCGAGGCTGTAAAAACTGCAAAGGGATGCTGCATTTTACTGAGGAATGCAAGAAACCTACCCAAAGGGATGCCAGAAGGAAAGAGAGCCACCAGCAGGTGCCTCTCTAATGAAAACCTGGTTGCACATAATCCCAGTCTGACCACATCATTTGGGGAGGTTTCAGTTCAGTTTCTCAAGCTGTGCTGCAGTTCCCATATAGGGCAGGAGGACCCTGGAGTCTCTTTCATGTCTGCATCCTACAGCAAAAAGAAAAAAATCTGTGAAGTGATAAGATGAGAAAGTTGTTATCAGTCATTCCTGTGACTGCAGACATTGCCTGCCCAGCACTGTGGTTGCTTTTCCTCTGGTACTGACAAAGGCTCCAAGGCTATTTTTTTTTCCTTAGGATTGGAAATAAATCACTCCAATCAGTTGCTTTTCTTGAGGCACTACAAAACAAACTACAGTGGAAATGTTATCACTGGTAACAGATTTAGCCTGCAGGACTATGTACTTATTTAAATTTTAATATTTAAAAGTAGTTTCTGAGGGTACCATGTAAATACAAGGTATGGCCAGCACAAGCAGATAGGAATTGAGTGAAGTTGTATGACTGGAAGTTATTTATTTCTGCCTCATCACTCCTGCTGTGCCAAGGACTTGCCCTGCAAGACCACAATAGCCTCTCAAAAAATAGGTTTTCCCTCCTCTTCCCTTGTCCACTAAAGTGGTGCTTCTTTCCTAAAACACGGTGGCTTTTCTAAAATACTCAGCTGGAATCCTGCCTGGCACAAGCCAGCTCAGGCCACGCAATTCAATCTCACTGAATTTACACCAATCTGAGAGCAGGAGCCAGTAAGTGGCAATTAAACAACTTGTCCCCTTAAAACAGAGCTGCTGAGCAGCAAAACAAAAGCAGGCAAAGCCTTTATGCAGGCTGAGGCCAAGCAAGAGCCAAGGAAACAAAGGCAGCACAGGAGAGATGCTGTGTCCTATCTTGTCAGAGTTTAGAAATAAAGCAGGGGTTTGGGCAGACCAGTTCTGGCTTTTGCAAGCTAAAAGCTTCAGCACACACAGCAAGGTGTGCTCAGAAATACAAGGTTTTCTGTCTCATTCCAGCTAACAAAGGGTGCTGAACCAGGAAAACAGAACAAAGTTTTAGGCCTGGCATTTAGGAAAATTCTGTTTCTGATGTGGAGCAACTTAGAGTTAGAAAGAAAAAAACCAAATGCTAGGGAAGCCCTCAGCATCAATCTTGGAGTCTGGCTTTGCAGAACAATCAGCTTTTAGGGTCACGGACTCATCTGCCAGGTGGCACATCTTTTTCAACTGAATCCTCACCACAGACAGGCTGAAGTTGTTTAAAAAAAAAAAAAAAAATCAAACAAAACAAAACAAAACCAACCCCCAAAACCACTCATGCAGGAAAACTGTCATAAATGCAAAAGCTTGCCGTTTTATATTTTCCTTAAAACAGAGATTTTTTTTTATAACTCCACAAACACAAGGAAACAGGGAAATTATAGGTCTGTATTACAAAAATTTAAAAAAATCAGTTCATTCCACAGAATCATTGAGGTTGGAAATTACCTCCAAGAGCATCAGGTCCAGCCTTTGACCAAATGCCACCATGCCCACTAAACCCCATTGTGAAGTGCCACATCTGCTCAGTGTTTGAACACTTCCAGGGAGGGTGGCTCCTACTTCCCAAGGGAGCCTGTTGCAGTATTTAACCACTCTTGTGTGGTAATTATGGTGAGATGGACACAACTAGCACCAACACACCAGTCTGTTATTAAAAACTTTTCATGCTTTCTCTCTTCTGCCTGTCTCTCACACAGCATCTTCTTACCTTCTCTGTTTCTTGCGCAACCACATCCCTTCCTGCTCACAGCACAGCCAGCAGCCTCCATCCCAAACTACAGCACACTCTGGCTCTCAAGTTCCAATTTACTCTAGACCAGCTGCCCCATTCTTTTATAATCCCCATCCTCATTGGGCAGGCAAGGCTGTCTCCACTCCTCAGCAATCAGTACAGCTGTAATTCACTGGGAAAGATTGCCTTCTGCACTGTCCTTACACACCATCCTCCTGCGCTCTTGCAGTGAAGAAATTCTTGGTAATACCCAGCATGAACCTCCCTGGTGCAGCTTGAGGCCTTTTTCCCTTGTCCTGCCACCAGCTTGGGAGGAGAGCCCACTTTGTGTGAGCCAAGAGTGGTCACTACAGAGGCAAAGTGTTTGGACTTAAGAATCCTACATTCAGAGCATCCAGGGCAGCAGTAGGGCCTTGAGAGCCATATTAGCTGTGATATAAGTAAAGTTCCATAAGATCATCCCAAATATTTGCTGAAAGTTGTGGTTTTATTCACATTTTATTTCTTTTTTGCGTTTGACAGGAGATGGCACTGCAAAATGTGGAGGAGGAGAGAGACTGGCAGCAGGGTCCCCTCTCCAGGTGTTGGGGCAGTCAGCAGGGAATTGTCACATTTACCCACATCCTTATTTAATGCTTCTCTCTTCTTCACACTCCTGTACATGAATGCCACGGCTTGCAGACAGGTCTAGCAGCAGGACTCGAGCACTCTGTGCAGGAATACAAACACCAGCTAATTAAATCTATTGTTAAAACAATTTGTTTCTGGCTGGGGCCGAGTGATCTGACAGCGTTTAAACAAGACAGGTTTCATTTCTGAGGGCAGGCTGCAGAAGCTCCTCACCCCAGCCACTTCAGATTCAAAGTGCAGATCAGCAACAGAGAAATAGCGATAAAATAAAAACCCAAATTCTTCTCCAGGAGGGGTATTGTTCAGTGGGAAATTCCATGATTTAGCCAAGCAGCAATGAGATCCTCAGAGGAATCACAAAGGTCTATTTCCAAGGAACACCTGCCCCCAAGAGGGCACTGTGATATTGTGTATTGCTCCTGGCTTGGGCACTGGGAGATTGTAAATGTGTATGTCATGTCATGGGAGCAGCCCAAACAGCGGGGTGAAGGAATTCCATCCCTCCAGCCCAGCCCCACAGCAGGCAAGGCCAACACCTGGCCTCTCCCTTTCAAGGACTCACTTCCCTTCTAGAGAAATCCACGAGCAGGAAAGCAGCACCAAGCCCGCTTTGCTGGAAAGCAGTGCAGCCAGTGTAATGGAAGATGTGCTGGTGTGAGCAGGCCTGTGCTCACTCCCCACCAAACCACCCAGCCCTTGGCAGCTGGCTGTCATAAACCTGGGCTTCCTCAGAACTTTTCCTCCCTGGGTCACTGATAGCTCCTTGCTTGATTTCTCAGGCAGTTTCAGCTTCAAATACCATGAAGGCCTGTGCAGTGCGGTGGTGGATGGAGTAAGCAGATGGTGTCTGCTCAGCGAGCAGACCTCCAGACCCTGCCAGCTGCCTCCAGCCTTGTTCCCAAAGCCCTGCCTGTCTCCCTCCCTCTCTGATATGCTCATACCAGCTATCTGGGCCGAGATAACCTCCTTTCTGCCACTTAGAATCTGGCCTTGCTATCTTGAGATCTCAGTCTGAGCTGTCTCATCACCCCTGGCAGCTCTGAAGCTCTCTTCCTGAAGGTTTGCATGTCTAGCCCATCCCCTCCTTCAGTCCTCCCCTGACCGGCTCATCCAGGGCTAACCAGACCTGTGGGAGAAGCCACTGCAGGGATTTGTGGAACACCTCCTGCCAAGGTTTTACCAACATGACTCCACAGCACCTCGTGAAATCAGCTGCTGATAACATCCGAACACTTAAAAGCATTTAAACATCTGCTTCAGAGCTCTAAAACTTTGCCATCGACTTTCCAGCACCATAGGCTGCTCTAGCCCAATTATAGGCCAAATTCTGCAGTCCCCAAATGGCCACAAATTACTCACAACAGGTGCCAGACAACTAAATCTCTTTCTGAACACACCATGCTCTCCACAGTCAGGTAGGTAAATCAGTGTAAGGAGGAAAGTGGTGTTCACTAGTTAAACACAAGACACTCACCTGCTTTTCTAGATTATATTTGGGTTTAACAGGTATAACTTGATGTGGTGAGAAAAGCTGGGAGCTGAGAAGTTTTCCTCTCCACCCTCTTTGCCACCCACTTCCAGCTCCATTTCCACTGGGCCAAGAGACCCCTGCTGTGACTTTTGAAAGCTTTGCCTTGCTTAAATCCTCACCTGTTGGATGGCCAGCCCTGAGTGAGCACTGGCCAGCTCTGCCTGGGGTCAGACAGCAAGGACACAGACACAGATAAGCAAGTCACCAGCTGTGGGAGGCATTTAATCTTTCAGCTACAAAAGAGGTTTTTTGTGGATTCTAAAGCAACAAGAGCAGAATTATGTTCCTTGCCTTCAGGTATGTGCTGCATGGAGCCCCAGTTCCCTCCCATGGCTTTGTCACAGCTGCCCAGCACCAAAGGGACCTCAGCAGGGTCTCTCCCTGGCCTTGAGGAGCCTTGAGGAGGGGCAGGAAGAGCAGGCTGAGTGTTCCTCTTGTCCCAGCAGCCTGTGGGAGCTGCACAGCCCTTCCCTTTGGCCTGTGCTGGTGTTTTGGAGGGTCTCCCTGGTAAGTGCTCAGGAATCAGCCACTTGAAGGCTGAGCCAAGTGTCTGGAACATGGGCCAGGAGAGAAGCAGCTTCCCAGCTTTCGGAAGGGAGGTGGTGGGAAGGAGCCCTCTGGACAAAGACCCAGGGACATCAACACCTCCAGCCAGGAAAGGGTGTGGTGAACTCCAAGGCTGAGAACCCCCTCTGCTCCCCTCTCTGCAGCCATGCCTACCCCTCTCAGCAGGCATTCCAGTGCTAAAAAGGAAAGCTTGCTTCCCTGTGCAGCTGGTTTTCCTTTGCTCTGACAGGCCAGGCATGACTTTCCACTTATTACAAGGATGGAGGCATATGATCTCACTTTGCTTCCTCTTTCCATAAGAGTTTTGGTACAAAGCCTCTCAGAGACAGACCTGCCAAGAGTTTTCCTGCTCCTCCAGCAGCTCATCACTGCCTATTTAACCCATTTCGTCTCCCTCTCCAATCGAGTTTTTTTGCCTTCAGGTCTGAGGCTCCTGGCAGGTGCAGCCTGATGATGCCAGCTGCAAAATCCTCTTTGCAGAGCAGCCCATTAGCTCTTCTATCTTTCATCTCCTTTGGCACCTACTGAGGCACTCAGAAGCTGCTCCAAGAGGTGGTAGTATGGCCTATTGCCATGAATCCATTCCCTCTGATGGCTTACAAACCCATTTAATGTCCCCCATGCAGTTTAAATTCTGATTTTCATGAAGAGATGTTTCTGGCACGCAAGTGTCAGCCTCAAGTTTCTTTTTGGTGTCTGAACAAGCTTGGTTAATCAAGTGGATATCCAGAGTTTGCTGCTTGGTGTTGTTCCTCTCATCCTGCTGAATTTCCAGGAGAATTTGTACTAGTACCACACCCAGTTTCACTAGTTTATTCTGTTTGAAAAAAGGGGGAGAGCAAGATGTGATGGCAAACAGCTGGGAGGGTCACAGCCACTTCTGAACACCAGGAATGGGAGATCTCAAAACTCATCTGCCAAAGGGATGAAAACCCCAGCATAGCCTGAGTATCTGAAACAGAGAGCAATCCTTGAGAGGGAAGAAAGAAGCAGCAAAACCAGCACATTGCCCAGCACAGCTTTCTGACTACCTGTGACTCTGGTTTTCTCCCTTGTCTGCACTGCTGCTGCTGCCAGGGAGGAGCCACAGCACCACGGCCAAATTTAGGGTGCAGACACACAACATCAGATGTTCAGGGGCAAGGTTGTACCTTTGACTTCCCAGGTCTGTTCGACACCAGTGCCCAAAATAACCAGCCAGACATCTTGATTTTGCAGGAAAGGTCTATGGCAGTGACAGCGATTCAGCTCCCGAGGTGTTCGTGGATTGATCATTGGTGATGCTTGGATTCAGTGTGCCTTTCATGTAATCTGCCCCACTTTTCAACTGCTCTGATGTCACACACACCAGTGATCAGTTACCACACTGAAGGGTTCTTGGCTGTAAGGGGCAAATAGCATCACTGTTGAAGTGAGAGTATCTGCCAAGTGTCATTTTTTTCACTGGCTGTGATGGCTGCACCTCTTACAAGTTGGCTTGTTCCCTTGAGTACTCATACCTGGAGGTTGTAGCATAGCTCCGTGGGACTACAGAGGAATTATGTGCAGAATTTTCACCAGCCTTTTGCGCTTGCAGTGCCCAGAGAGATGGAAAATAGTGTTATGAGCAAGCAGCCAGCTTCTTCTCAGGCCAGCAGTCTCTGTGAAAGCACAGCAAACATACTTTTTAAAGTAATAAAATAAAATACAGGATAAAACCTAGAAAACTTTTGCTTGCCCATTGCTGGCAAGATCTTGGTAGCTTCAGCATCTGTGGTTACCCTTTGTGCTATCTATAATGACTTAGTAAAGCAAAAATGTTTGCTCATTCCTATATTCACAGGGTGCCAAGAAATAATGTCTGGTCGTGGACTTGCCACAAATTGGACACCTAGGAATTCCTTGAATACTGCAGCCCTTGGGCAAAATATTTCTACTTGTATGGAAATAGAGGTATTTAAAGAAATCCCAAGGGCTCTGTGCAAGTGCAGAGGTCATGCTGCACATTGTAACTTACCTCATGGCAGAAGGTATAAAAATATGGTATGTTATGGCTTCTTGGACATCTGCATTCACAGGAGTTGTATTTTGCTGCACTGGTGCCAGCAGTACCCATGTTAGTACTCCCAAGTGCAATCCCTGCCCCAGAGGTGTCAATCTCTCATCAGGTCAATGCCAGGCATCTGAGACTCTCACAGCCCTGTCCCAGGGGTCAAGGCAATGGGTTCACAGGGAGAGGGGCAAGTTCCCAAAGTATCCAAGAGCTAATGGCCTCGTTAGCTCCCTGTTTGCCATGTGCATCTCAGCTGGGATCTCATTAATTGCACTGAGTGCTACCTCAATGAGATTCAGCAAGAGAGCAGCTCCCTCAGAAAGGTACCACAGGTTATCAGTGAAAAAAATTCTGTGGGTGATGCAGAAAGAAAAAGGTGACTCTGTTAGAAGTCATGGCTTGTGTGTTCTTCTCCAGTCGAAGGTGGCTGTACACATAAGGCTGCATTAACTTCCCAGCAAGGCTGACTTAGCTGGTGGTCCTTCAGGAGCTGATCAGCCCCTTGGAACAGGGACTAACCGCATGCCAGGCTTGTCCAGACTAACAACCATGCCACCAGAGTCAGGAACATCCATAACAAAATCCCTGACAGTGAGCTCCAATAATTCACACCTCTGCCGACCAGCTCCCCCTGCTCACAAACTACACTTAACAAAACAGTAATTGCTGCCTGGTTTCTGATTGCTCTCATTAACCAGAGCAATGGAACAAGTCAGTTCTACAAACACAGCTTCGATGCAACAAATGCTCTAGAAAGCACTGAAGCTCAGCATTTTGTTATATATATATATATATATATATATATATTTGTTGGTAGTGGGTGCACTACTAAAGTATATCAGTGTGATCAGTACTTGAGGTGCAGAGACTGAAAGGAAAAGACATTTTTTGGGGTGCATTTTTACACCAATAAATGTTGAGCCAGCAGCCAGCCAAGCAAAAATCTGTTTCTCTGAGGACAGCGCAGAAAGCTGAGCTCAGCTGTCATTGCTCCTCCTCTGCGTGGCAGTGCCCTGCCAAACCAAACCCTCTCCCCTAGCCTGCCTGTGGAGCTGTGTGCAGCAGGGCCATGCTGCTGCCTGTGGGGCAGGGGATGCACAGCAGTGATGCTGCAGCCAAGGCAGCTCGCACAGCTGCAGCCTGGAGCGTACAGGAGGGGGAGTGTTTGCTTCAGTAGCTGCTCCCTCCCTGCAAAAACAGGGCTTGCTTCCCTATCTCCTTCAAGCCCTCCCACCCCCAGGGTGCTCCAGCAGCATCTGACTGCACAAGGCTTTTTCTGGGCTCCCAGGAGGGCTTACTGAGACTGAAACTGCCCACTTCAGCTAAATTTGCAGGAAACTTTCCCAAAGCAACCTCGAGCAGATGAAGAATTACCAGCAGCACAGGTCTCCTCTACATTACTCCATACAATTGCAACCTGATTTGTAGCTGCCACTTTGGTTTTCCCACATCAACGTGGACACTCCCTCTTCTGGTTATGGTATTGTAAAGGGGCTTCAAAGGGGCTTCCCATAGGTCAGGATTTACCTGTGGGTTTGGGGAACGTGCCTGTGGTGTGACTGCCCATTCCTATTTTAAAAGACATTCTGAGCATCAGCCAAGCCCCCTGTATATATCTGCACGTATCCTTCTATTCACAGGAGCAGCAATGGTATTTTCCAGAGGTGCTTTGGTAGTAAGTGGGGAAGGGAAGCCTGGTCTATGCACTTTCCCCTCATAAAAATGCCCTCATTGATTCAGTTGTGTTCAGCCATCTCAGAGTTCCCAGCTCCTGTGAAAAGTCCAGCTCAGACCTCTGCTGAAGTCACTGTGGTTATGACTCAAGGGCTAAACTCGTCAGGAAATCATGCGTGTCCAGCAAAATGGGTTTCTGCATCTGGCCTGCTGATTGCTAGGTGGGAATTCTTTCTCTTTAGCAACGTCAGTTTCTGAGCAGGGACTTCTGGAAATGGCTTCTTGCTGATCCACTTGAGAAATGAGAAAATTGGGGGCATTTATTTGAAAGCCCAAACATGCCTGATGGTACAGCCTGATGATATTCCTGGTGGTGTATGCCTGGCAACCACATTTCCCTGGCATGTTGAATTCCCACACTTCCAACTGGCCTGTAGAAATAACGTCTGAAGTGGGAAAGTGGTTTGGTTCAGATCCACAGCCTCTAAAACTTGACATGGTGACTTCTCTGCTTGCTCTTAGGTCAGAGTGAAGCTTCCCTGCAGCACATACCGACCTGTGTTTGCAGCTTTGAGCTTTTTTAATTTCCTCAAAGTGGCTTCAGAATACTGACAAGATGGACTCAACAGGAAAGATTTTCTTTCATCTTCAGCTGATCACCATTCCTCTTTACAACTGACTTGCAAAATGAAGCATATATTCGAAAAATTAAAAATAGCACTTGGTGTTTTGGAAGATGGGGTTTTGTGGTCCTAGGCTTCTTGGTACAGCTGGAAAGGAAATGTGGGATTCACAGGATACTTGAGCAGCTTAAAAACCCCAGCACCAAGCAGAAACAACTGTTTGTGAAAGCCAAGGATGCAGCACCTGGAAGAAGGAGCTGACACTGGCCTGAGACACAGAGTGTGATGCAGAACTCCTTGCTCTGGAGTGGGTGCTGTGGCCCAGCCCAGCTGCCCTCTGCTCAGTTTGACTGCCACATTATGGCAACTAAAACTGAATAAAACCTTTTAAAAATCCAAGTTGCACAAGGTCTCTGAAGGATTTCAGGCCTCACTTCTCTGTAAGTCTACAAAATAGCATCTTGATAAAAACAGATAAAGAGCAATTCCGAGCTCAAGAAACCAAAAAGCTGTTTTTTCTTGAAAAATGCATATAAAGTTCCCTGTCCACCTCACAAAAGGTCAGAAAGCCTCCCTAGTAATACAATAGCTCTGTGCCCCACCACCAAAGAAGTAAATATTTATAGCCTGCCAAGGTGGTTCACAGTTAGTGCCAGTAGAAGGCACTCCTTTGTACCACTCCACGTAGTTTGGATTTTAATGTAACTAATACCCTGCAGAAAACTGGCATAGGTCCTCAAATGGGTCTTTGAGCCCAGAAAGCTGACATTTAAACTTCAATCCACACAGCCCTGTGTTGAGAACTCAGGTGAAAAGGCTGAAAGAGTGAAAACTCTAAAATACCCAGCCCCAGCAGCGCTGTCCCCATGTGTGTGCAGGCGTGCCAGGGGCACCCATGAGCAGAGGGGGGACCAAGCAGAGGTCCGATATCACCTCCTGAAGGCGAGATGTTGTGTCACACACAACATTCCGCCCGTCACAATGCCCAGGTGGGGCATGGAAGCATGCAAGCTCCAATGTCACCTCTCGAAGGCGAGATGTTGTGTCACACTCAACATTCCGCCCGTCACAATGCCCAGGTGGGGCACGGAAGCATGTGAGCAGGGGTTGCCATAAGTGAAGGTGAGCAGCCACCATGCACCAGACAATACAGCTTCCCAATGCTGCGGCGGAACACCAGCTCCCATTAACCCCGCCGCCGACACAGATGATGCCAAAGCCTGATGGAGCAGAGAGAGTACTCAGCGAGCTAGGCTACAAGCTGGGTCAGACACTAGGAGAGGGGAGCTTCTCCAAGGTGAAGGCAGCCACCTCCAACAAGCACAAGGGCCCGCTGGCTGTGAAGGTGGTGGACAGGCAGCGAGCATCCCGAGCCGTGGTGTTCAAGTTCCTGCCGCGGGAGCTCTCCATCGTACGCAGGATCCAGCACCCCAACATCGTGCGCGTCTTCGAGCTGATTGAGATCTGCAACAAGAAGCTCTACATTGTGATGGAGGCCATGGACACCACGCTGCTGCAGATGCTGGAGAGCCTGGGGAAGCTGCCCTGCACTCCCAATGCCCGGGACATCTTTGTGCAGGTGGTGAGGGCCGTGCGCTACCTGCACGACCGCAACCTGGTGCACCGGGACCTCAAGTGCGAGAATGTGCTGCTCTCGGCTGATGGCCGCCGTGCCAAGATCAGCGACTTCGGCTTCAGCAAGGAGCTCCAGGGGTACCCGGACCTGAGCACCACTTTCTGCGGGACGGCCGCCTTTGCCTCCCCAGAGGTGCTCATGGGCATCCCCTATGATGCCAAGAAATACGACATATGGAGCTTGGGGGTGATGCTCTACATGATGGTGGTCGGCAACGTTCCCTTTGATGACACCCACGTCCAGAGCATGCCCCAGCTGCAGAAGAGGGGGGTGATATACCCAGAAGGGCTGCCCCCACTGCCAGAGCCCTGCCATACCCTCATCACCCAGCTGCTTCAGTACAACCCGGTCGCCCGGCCTGGCGCGGGACAGGTGGCCAAGAACCGCTGGCTGAATGGGGACATGTGAGGACACAGCCCTCCCCAAAGACTCTGGAAGAGCACTTTGGTGCAATAAAGACAGTCCTGAAGAAGCATTTCTGCGGCTTGCTGGTTGTTCTGAGGCCCACAAGGGTGCCTGTGCATGGACTGAACTTCAGGCACCAGCAAGGCCGTGTGCTCTCAAGAGGTGGTCACATCCCAAAACTGCAGTGGGAGCCTACTGCAGGCTAGGTTTGGAGACACAGCAGTCATGCAGAGTTGCCAGGGTGGTGAGGTGCAGCAGCACAGCCCATCGTGGTGCCTGCTCCACAGGACACCAAAACTCTGGCACAGCCACCCCCATCTGCTCCTCCCCACCCTCTGAACAGGCACTATGGGAGGAGAGCTGCTCTCACAGGGATCTTGGCTTCTCCTCAGCCTTATTCACCACCAAACTCTACTTGAGCAGGTGGGAGGAGGGAATCAGTGCTCCTATAAACCACTGCTGCAGAGAAAATGTCCCGTTTTTTGTGTGCTGCTGCTTTAAGCTCACAGTGACTCTCGTGGCCTGAAGGTACACTAGGATTTTTGCAGGCAGCTGAGCAGCATTACCCAGCCAAAAATTTTGGTGGGGCTTTGAGATCCATACCATACATGGAATATCTTTCAGGTATTTTTTCTCAGCAATATATGAAATGTCTGCCAAAAGACACTTGATGAGAAATGCCACTGGCTGGGGAGAACCCAAAAGGGAAAAGTGATACAGGTATAAAAGAGAGGAATTTTGCTAAATTGCTATAAGAAAGCAGGAATTTGCTATAAAAGAGCAGGAATTTTGCTAATTCCTGCTGACCACCTTCAGTGTGGAAAATTACCAATTACTCTTGATTCAACCCCCAAAATCTTTTGTGGGTCCTTATGGGCAAGTCCCACTTTAAATGGTTAATTAAAGGTAGGAGCTGGCATCTGAAATATGCTTTCATGAGACATTTCAACCCACTCTAAACAGTCTTCAGCTTCCACCAGAACTGAAGTCTAAGAGGAAAAGGTGGTTTGATGGTGATGGTGCCTTGTGAGCTGACACAGCACAGCCCCTGGCCAGGCCATGTCTGACAATAACAAACCAGTGCACGTGGCTCTGGTGGGGGAGCTGGAAACACCTTTCCCAAAGCAAACATTCTGGGTCCATTTAAAGCAGCAGTTTAAGCAGAATGAGATGTGGCAGCAGAGCCAGCCCAAGGCTTTTCAGCATGCAGGCTTCCAGGAGTTTTGCCACCCCCAAAAGGAAGCTTTATTTTGTTCTTCTTGCAGATGCAAAATAAAACTTCCAGCAGCAAAATCCCAAGTAGACAGAGGAATGGGGTACAAAGGGTGTCTTGTGGCCATCCAGGGCTGTGGAAACAGGCTTGGGAAGGATCAGGAAGGGGATGGGAAGGAAGGGGAGAAGTCATAAGGATGTGGGAAGCAAGGAGGTGGACTCCAGGGTAGTGAAATTTTCAGCAAGGCTCAGTTTTTTTTCTACTCACCTTCCAGCCACCCTGTCAGTCTCATCCCAATCCACGCCCCAGCACATCCAAATACCCGCTCATCTCCACCTGCTGCATCCCTCCAGCCCTTGCTTGCCCCCAGGTACCTCCCCACAACCTAGGAAGCACAAACCTGGTGCTGCTGTATTGCCTCTCCTTTGCTCTGTCTTAATCTTCTCTCCTTAAAGACAAAGCTAACACAATGGGGAGTCGTTCTAAAACCCAGACCTTATTAATCTCCCCTCAGCACCACATTCTCCTAAACGGTTGCATCTGTTGAAGACACGAGCTGGGAGGGATGACTAATGTTTTGTGAGGCTGTACCCCCTTGGGTGGCTTGGGAAAGCAGCTGGGGTTCAAGTGGGGAGAGGTTTGAGGAGCCACAGGGGGCTCATCAGGCTGCCCGCAGCCCTGGCCCTCTGCAGACAGATGGTGATCTCCCAGGGCCAGCACTAACGACCTCAGAGCAGCTCCCAGGCTGTGGAAAATAGTCCATTACACGTCTAATTATGCAAATTAAAAATAAAAATCACAATTAAAGACCCTGAGCCAATCCTTATCTAATTTGCAGCAGTGGGATATCAGTTGTGAAGGGCAGCAGCAGAGGCTTTGAGCAGGATGAGGCAGAGGCTCATGGCTCTGCCAGCACCCCTCCCCTCCAGAGGCCTCTGCATGTGCTAAGCCTGCTGCTTCCCTAAGCTCATTTCCTCCTCAGGAGGGTAGAAATTTTTAACCTTTAACTTTTTTAACCTTCCTGAGAGGTGCACAGAGGATGGAAGTGCCCCTTCCCCAAATGCTGGCAGGTGAGCCCCACTATCCTGGCCACAGTGCCCTGTGTTTATGGGACAGCCCTTGGACTTAGAGGAAGCATGTGCTAGAGGCACAAACAGCCACACTGGGTCACCAATACCCTGCTCAATCCCACCAGACTCATCCTGCACTGTGACTCTGTCCTCCCCAGGCTGCATGGAACAACACTGGGGTGCAGTGCAATCTTTAAATTAAAGGATGTGTGTCATACCAGCACCAAATAAATAACTTCTCTGGGGGACCTGACCACCAAGCAATCCACACAAGTGTCCTCTTGCTGGCTGTCATGGTGCCCTGTGTCACCCACAGGCTCGCTGGAAGACCACTCAGATCTTTAGATGTGTGTCTTGAAATCAGTTAGATGGACTCTGAAAAGGACATTCAGCAGAATGGAGTGTTTAGTGATTTCCTGAGATCATCTTGAAGCAATTTTACCCCATTTAATCTTAACAGAGCATTATAAATTTCAAAGACGTCTTCCAGACCTTTAGTATAACTCTCCTCCCACTGCTTTTTTGTCCATATTCTGCATCCCTTTGCCTGAAATACAGCCTTTATTTCAGGTAAATGAAAGGAAGGGAGGTAATTCACTGCACGCTGACATTAAAGCTCGTTTTTCAGCTAAGCAAAATTTGCTTTCAAGATTTTAGGCCATGGCTGATGTGTCTGATAAGCTTCAGGGCTCAGCTACTTAAAAGTCAACACATTACCAAACTCTAGAGATAAGTACATTCATGAATTGTGGGAAAACACTGCTGGGTAATCAAACACCTCACGTACTCCTGCCCTAACTCAGGGCTGGCTCTCCCAGGGCTTTCCATCCCTGCCTGCAGCCAATCCAGGTCCAAGTGACCTGCTCCCCACTCCAGGCTCCCAGTGACCTGCACCCCAATTCAGGCTCCAGTGACCTGCACCCCAATCCAGGCTCCCAGTGACCTGCTCCCCAATTCAGTCTCCAGTGACCTGCTCCCCAGTCCAGGCTCCCAATGACCTGCACCCCAATTCAGTCTCCAATGACCTGCACCCCAGTCCAGGCTCTGTGACCTGCTCCAGTTCCCCCAGGCAGCAGCAGCAGGTCGAGCAGGAGCTGTACCTGTGTGACCCAGCCTCACTCACTGCAGAGGCAAAGCTCCCAACAGGTAATTGAGCCAACTCAACCCTGCCTGAATACATTAACCTTTCCATAATTGCAACCTTCAGTGCTGGCAGCCTTTTTTCCAGCGACCTGGAATCCTCCTGGCTCTTTTCTAGACCTCACTGCACCAAGTTATGGGTTTCCATGACTTTGTGCCAACCTTTCTTCAGGTGAAAATCTCCTCATCCTCTCTTTTCATCCTCTCTGCAGGTCTCTACCTTTGTTTGTCTGCCAGAGCATGGAGGGAGAATGGGGGCAAACATTTTCCTGTCATATTAAACATAATAAAAAAAAGCTAACAAGAGGTTCTCACCAAAGAACAGGATCCAGGGGGTCTTTGCACACAAAACTTTCCTTGCAAACAAGAAGCATTCTGTGAATAATATTTTCATTTTCACAGCACCTAGCAAACATTAATCCTTGCTCTTGCACCAAGTGGTAAATATTATTCTCCCTGTGTTACAATACACAGGCCAAAGGGATTTCATTTTACATTATATTTCAAAACTTCCCTGGCCACTCATCCTCTGGCCAGGTCATGACTCTGTCTTCAAGCAGTAATAAATTCAACAGTATTTGATGATCTGGAAAGACAAATTATTTTCCTCTCCAAACCTGCTTCCAGATCAACTTCATTTTATCTCATAAATGAATGAAAGGAAATAGTCTACAAACACAGAGTTCTTTTCCATGTTCTGGATAAGGGATCCAAATTTCCTAACTGCAATTAAGAGCCTTTTTCAGCAGCCAAGGCAGCACTCACCCCAGAGGATGTAACACAGGCACAGGCTGTTCTCAGCTGGGGCATCTCAGTCCTTGGAGGTTTCCAAGGGCCAGTGGGGCAAATCCCTGATCTCAGAGCTGGCCCTCCCTTGAGCAGCACATTGGGATGGAGATGTCCAGCCTGCCCTCCTGTATGAATTACCCTGTGAGCTTACAAACACAGTTTTTTGTGCTACACGGTGACAGCTATTCTTTGTTTCAGAGAGACACAGACTTCTCCATGAGTTCTTAATGAGAAAATAACTGTATTTTCTAGACCCACTAAAAAGTGGGACAGCAAGCAGTGCCTCCATCTGCTAATTACATTTTGGATATTACTGCTCTTACACAAGGCAGCATGACATAGGGACCTGAGTGTGGCTGTTAGGTGTTTCTCTTTGAAATTAAAGAGCCACACGAGGGTGGCTGGGGTGTCTGTGCTCCTTCATTCCTTCTCATGTTATTATCAGCCACAGCAGCAGCCAGAAGATTCCCTGAAAGACATTTGTGGTGTTATTTTTTCCTCTCAGCTGGCAGATGTTCATTATATTCAGATAGCACCTAAATGTCGCAGGAGCCCTATTGGGACAGATCCTGTGTACAGGTGTCATTTTTTTTTTTTTTAATTGATCATCTCTTCCTCAGAAGATCTTACTTCATAAGTGAGAGGCACCTTGGTCACAGGAGGGAACCTTCTCTTGGGCTGTGCAATCTGTCCTCACAAAGAAAATGAGACACCACAGAAATATTTACTTCATGCATTACTGAGCATCAGAGAAGCGTTTCTGAGCAGCACAGCTCAGTGTGCTTTAGAATACAAGTGAGTCTTGAGGGGAAAAAGGAAAAAAATAAATTAAAGGAAACTAATTAAATGCCTCTTAATAGACCCACTGAACACCAACAATGTGACAAGGTCAGTGGCCACAGTATCAGCAGAGCCACCTGGCCAGTGACAGGGTCACACACCACCTTGTATCCTCCCAGGAATAAATTTACAGAGAAGCTGGATCTTACCAAATGCTGAGGGCTCTCAAGTCCCACTAAACTATTTTAATGTAATAGTAGCTGAGGGAACTGAGCACCTCTAGCCCTTCAGAAAATCCTGACCGTTCCTCCTCCACATGGTCACTTTGTTTATTCTCCATATGCTGTAGCAACCCACTGGAATTGTAACTGGCAGCATAATTTTGTCAAAATATTCTCCACAGCACTGTCATGTCATTACATTTTCTAGATTAATATGCCATTTCCACGAAAACCTTCATTAAAAATGCATATGGGGCATTCACTGGAGCTGGCTTGGCTTTAGTGCTACCTCAGACCTGAAGGCTGCTCAGATGTTGGAGCTCCTCCACAAGCACATGGCAGGATTTGGTGGGTGCAGACAAACTGGAGCTTGCCAAAGGGAGAGGCAGAATTTGTGCAGCACATTTGTGCTTCTCCTGCCAGAGCAACAACCAGCCCCAGGGACACCAACAGGCCAGACAACATTCTCATTAATTACAAGCAAAACCCCCCCCCCAAAATATACATTATTGTCTCAAAAATAATGATAATCCTTGGCTTCTCGTTTTCATGTTCATTAGCATGTTAATAGGATACCTATTATGGAAGAGCTGAACCACCATGCACATGTGCACCCAGCCATTTATTACAGCAACAGCTTCCCTGCTATTCTACATATTTCTCCCCATCCAGAAAATGGTGCAAGCTGCACCATCCAGGGCAATCTGTAATTGATGCTTAAATCTTGAGGAAAGCAATTTTGCTTTCTGTGCATTACACAGCCAATTATCTTTTTCCAATATCGAGAGCTCTATTTATTTACTAGTGATGGAGCCAGGGAATTGCTGGAAGAAGCACCCATGGGAGGCTTGTACCTACTAGCACAGGGGGATGCAGGGCTCACCCAGCCTGGGTAAGCAGCACAATCACTTCTTGAGCTGATCACACAGCAGTTTCTGACTCAGCAGCACAGTTAACTGTGAAGATGTGAGTGCAAGACTCTGCTCAGGACGTAGCTACCTAGGAAAAAACTACAGTGGAGCCTGTAGCCATTCCTGCAGCCATCATTCTGCATTTCATCTTCATGGCAGAAAAAGCACAGCCAGTTTTCTGGGTTTTGTCAGACTATTTCAGGCAGTGCTGGTGGGAGACAGTCATGGAGAGAACTGTGCTGGTGGTTTTGGGACAGAGCACCAGTCTGTCAGCAGATTAAATCTTTAGCAAATGCTATTCTCAACACATCATGCAGGATCCAAACTTCAGACCAACTGCTCAGCACAAACTTAATTTCATTACGAAACTGGAGCCTTTCATATTTTGGCTATAGCACTCCTAAAACATTTGGTGTTTTTCACTGCATGCCACTCCATTTCTTTGGTTTTACTCTACCCCTGAATTTTCTGCATGCCTCATATTTTTATTTAGGGGAGGAATTTGGGGGAAACACTGCAGATGCTTCATTTAGAAAGCT
The DNA here is from genome assembly GCA_009812075.1 of Sialia sialis. Taxonomy (NCBI): domain Eukaryota; kingdom Metazoa; phylum Chordata; class Aves; order Passeriformes; family Turdidae; genus Sialia; species Sialia sialis. The sequence goes on along the minus strand of VRYO01002782.1, from coordinate 2,966,188 downwards.
CCACAGCCCCACAAAAGAAAAGAAATGGGCATCAGCTGGTGACCTGCCTGACAGCAGGGGAGCAGCAGAGGTCTGGGAGAGCAGGTTGGTGGGTGAGTGGAATATTCCATTGAACAAAAAGTGTCAGAGAAGACTTTGGCACATAGGGTCAGGACTTTAATCAACTACACGTGTTAAAACGCTGATAACTTCAGTTATGAGCTCTGCTGGAAGTTCAAAAATTGCCAGTCCCCAAGAATGAATGGTCAGATAAAAGAAATCACCATGTTGAGCTTGGTCAACATCATCACCCACAAAAAGATCATCACAATGCATCACTTAGGTGAGCCCATATTTCCAAGAACTTCCCCTAAATCTATTGCCAGAAAATTTTAACTATACATGCCTGCAGAGCTGCAATTCATGCCAGAACAGGATCTATAGCTGATTCCAGTATCAGAGAAATAGAGGAGTCAGCACACAGAAGGGTAGTTTTTTATGGTGGCATTTTTCCAGTACTAGACAGACTTTGTTCACTTGTATGTATCTAGCATCCATCAAGTGATAAGGACTAGCTAGCAAAGCACATACTGTCTCACTCTGGGCACTCTAAACATTTCCACATCTTGTCATTACCCATGGCTTTTATCACCTCTGCCACCAGAAATGGACTCCACTACTGCAGCATAAGCAGCCTGTAGCAAATCTCCTCTCACCACCAAAAACCCCACTTCCACCAACTAAAGTACAAAGTTCTCAGGAAGGACCTGCCCTCACTCTCACCAGGAGTGCCCCCACACTCCTGGGGCTCTCACTGGCCTCAAGCCTCCTGCTGCAGTAAGAATGCCCAGAGCACCAAACCTGGCATGGTGGCTGTCCCTGGTTGCTGATGCTCTGAGGATGGAAGGTCAGGATTGCACCTTGTGGTCTCACAAGGGGACTAATGGGAAAGGAATCATCAATGGCATGGCCAAGAGAGGACTGCTGCCGGCCAGGATGGACTGTTGTGGTGAAGATTTCAGGAATAGGCGTTCTGTGAGCCAGCTTTCCCAGCAGTTTAAGAAAAATGTCCTAGAAAGACAAAGCCTCAGCAACACACCGTACCAGGAGCAAGCTACGAGGTTCACGGGGTGCAGGAGACTGCTCTTCATGGTGGAGGCTGGGATCAGCTCAGCTGCTGCTGGGGAGGCTGCCTGGAGCTCGTAAGAAGAGGAAGGGTCATAAGGAAAAAGCCTGGAGACCCACGGAAGGCTGAAGAACATACACACACAGAAAAAGAGCACATTGTGTCCAAAGAAAGTTCAACAACTTTCCCAGCTCATTGGATTGTGGGAACTTTGCTTTTCCAGGGAATAACTATGCTATTTTCAGCATTTTTATTATTCAATTTGTCACAGGCTGTCTCAGGAGACTATCAACAATCAGTTTCAAGCAGCATCTGACCACAAACACTTCTCCACATGTGATTTAGAACATCTGGAGCCAAGGAGTCAGCTTTCAAAGCCTGCCAGCACTGTGCTGCCTCTCCAAAATTTCTACTCCTTCCTTCCTTCCATCTTCACGCCATTGTCAGACTGGAGGGCTGGAGGAGCCAAGTTTGGAGCCCTGACAGCGCATCATGGCTTGTGTTTGCCATGAGCACGTGGGCAGAGTGGGCAGCGCCTGCTCTGGAGAAGGGCACGGTCAGGCACTGCTGGTGGCACATTCCCTGCATGGCTGAGCTGCAGTGGGTTAGAGCCACATTCCCTAGGGACAGGGGATGTGATCCTTGGCCTGGAGGCAGGCCAGCCTGAGGGACTCGTGCCAAAGCTTGCACACTGGATATTGCACCCACGGAGCCGAAAAGGAGGAGTGTGCGTCACTCCGTGCCAGATGTATGCACCAGCTCTCTGATCAGCACAATAATTTCTTCAGAAACCCAGAGCAACCTTCCCACCACAGCTATCTGGCAGGTAAATTGTGAATTAGCAAAGCAGCTCTTCAGCAAGCCTGGGGAGGGAATGGGAACATATGAAAAAGGAATCCAGGCAAATAGCAGAAGAAATGACATTATGATCCCAGCTGGAAGCTCTGTAATGAACTGCTTGGTGTCTGCACAGAAAACCTACATGAGAACGGGGAGAGGCTCTAGCCCCCTCATGAGAATTTTGTCATCATCTGGGAGAGGGGGGAGGTTTCACACAGTCATTAATTTGGTGTTCATCCATAATTTCCCTGAGTGACCCAGGCGGATGTGGTGCAATGACACAGTGGGCTGCATTCACACCGCCCGCTGCCTTGTGCATCTGGCTTCCCTGCGTGGCTGCCAAGTGCTGGGCTCATTAGCCCATGTGCTGTGCTGCTCCCAGCACTGCCCAAGCCTGGCTCTGGTTTGTAGCAAAGTCAAGCGGGGCACAGAGAGCCTTTGAGCCCTGCTTTGAGAGGGTGACATTGCAGCAGGATCTGTATCCACTGCTTCCTCGCCTTTCCATGTTTTCAAAGAACGGCTGGAAAAATTCAAGGATGTCTCCAGTTAGAAAACCTAGGATTTTCACACACAGTGTCAGCTTACAAAGTCCCTGACACCTGCCATGGCTGCAGAAAGCACAGCTGCTACCCCAGTGCATGGCTGTGCATCATGCCAGAGTCACAGATCCCATGTCCTGTCCCACCCTGTGGGGCTGCACAGGGACCTGTGCTCCCCACGGAGCTCCTGTCACAGCCTTTGCAGCCCCTGGTCCATGCTCGCTGAAGGGTCCAGGAAGGACCAGACCATAGTGCTGCAGTGACAGGGAACGTGATGGTTCAGCTCATGTGAAACCACAACCTCAGTCTTACTTTTCCAGCCATTTCTAGGAATGACATAGCTATAAATACAGGTTGCTAGGATCCATTTTGTTTCTTTTTTTCCCCCGAAGACTCAGAAAGGTTTTCAACTCCATTAGAAGCCAGTTCACTCAAAAAGAAACAAAAATGTGTAAAATTACCTTTTCTTCATGAGAAAAAAAGATGCAACCTTTGAACCCACAGTGACCTTTATGCCATACTGCAAGTGCAACAGTCCAAGAAAAGAAGAACAAAGAAACTTGAATTATGGTTCCACAAGAGCCAAGGCACAATCTTCAAGGAACAATGTTGACAACATCCCTTAGATGGTGAGAAGTTTCATCCAGTGGATGTGCCAGGTGGAAGATGTCCCCATTTCCTGCACATTTTAATTTCTTTGAAGCATGTGTTCGTTCACACACTCCAACTGAGGACACCAAAAGAGTTTCCCAGGAAGTGCAGGGACAGCATTTCCACAGTGCTGTGCTGCCACCAAACACATTTCCCACTGATTCAAGCTGCTGTTGGCATTGAACTGAGCAGTTCAATGAGCTGCCTGCCAGACCTCATGAGCTCCCTGGGAGGCACCAGTGGGATGGCTGCTGTCCTGATATGTGGGTTTTGGAGCCCAGGTCTTCAGGACTGAAGAGCCAAAGCAGCTAAAGCCTGGTGGCTGCAGTTCAGCAGCCACTGAAAGCTCTTGATGCCTGGCAGCTCGTGGACCTTTTCCAAGTGCCTCTTACCCATACCCTGGTGTGGATTTTCTTTCCTTTCTGAGAGAATTTCATGCCCCTCCTTACATCATTCTAGAAAATTCCATGCAGGTACAACCAAGACCCTGGACAGATAGGGAGACATCTCAAACAAAATTGAGCTGTGGGGCACACTGGGGCAATGTGAGAGAAGGGAATATCTGGGAGTGCAAAACATGAGGAGAAAGCCACAAGGGCAAGGGAAGCCTCCAAATAACAATGTGGATCAGGATTAGTACAGTAACCAAAAATAGATCAAATCTGGTTTTGCTCCACCCTGTCTGTATGCTGCATCCCAGGGTCTGACAGCTGGAAAGGATGCTCTCCTCTCTTTGAGAAGGTTTTCCTCACCCTCTTTGTAGAGAAAAACCTGAAGGAGGTCACACTGGACATTGGGCTCTGAGCAATCACATGTAGTTCAAGTCCTACTCAAAGCAGGGATTGGACTAGAGATCTTTAATGGTCCTTCCAACTGTTCCGTGATTCTGTGGGACTGAAACTTGAAGCATGGAATGGCTCACAGTCCCCATTGTCCTTTTCCAGTTTGTTCTCTTGTTGGTTTGTTGGTTTTACCCTGAGAAATCCTGCCTCCTCACCAGCAGGAAGAAAACCACCCAGGTGGGATCAAACCCCACATTCATGGAGCCAACCACGTGCAGGACAGCAGGTCCCATCAACACCACAGTTTCTAAATAGTGTTCGAATAAAGGGCCAAGGAGAACACCTCTGTGCCAGTAAAGGGCTGACTATGAGCTGGAAACATTGCTACACTTATGGTGCTACAGGTTTGCTGTTTGTTTATAAAAATAGTATTTTTTATATTGTGGAATATAATATTGATATTTTCTTTATCAGAAATAGCTGAACTTTTTTTAATCATCTCCATAACGGTTCATGAAAACTCAGGAACCTGCCATCACAAGGCCACAATTTCCATATGATCTAAGAAGTTTGTGATGTAATGAAAATTTAGGATCTTCCACTGCAAGCTCAGCCACAACCTTTGGACTTCATTTTTCATTTTTAACAACAATCAATAGCTTATGGTGGATTCAATCAGACAGAATTGCTTTGAGCACGTCCAGTTTGAGTCTTCATGTTTAAACTTATGCTAAGATACAGGTACACAGCATAATAGCAAGTAAAGACATACCAGAGTGTATTCACAGCTATTTAATCCTCCTTTGCATCAGTTAAAAATGAGTTACTCTCTTTTTGGCACTAGTTTGAAAGTCCCTGTTTGATCATCTGATGGATTCATTTTTTCCTGGCTATGAGAAACATGCACAGCAACCTTGAAGGGTTCGTGTGGTGAATCAAACCAGCAGAGACCCATCACAGCATCACTAACAGGAAGAGACAGAGCACACAGCAGCAGCAGCTTTTCATGTTTCAGGCTTCAGGTTTTCTCTTTGTCAAGATTTTTGGGAGCACTGGCGACACCACACAGCTAACGAGGCAACTCGGAAGGGTACAAAGCATCTCTCATTAAAAACAGCTCTTGGTTGGAAAGGAAATAAAACATTTCCTCTCTGCTCAGCTGCAGCAGAGGTGCCAGGATGCAGCAGTAGATAATGCAACAACCTAAAAGAAGACACTGTTGCTGTATCCTGGAGATATTTGCCTCCCTTTATCACTGCAGGGAAAGGGGCAAGAGGAAATCAGAACGTGATGTGAGCCAGAAACATCGTTCAGCATCCCTAAGACCACCCAGCACCAAGATTCTGGTGGGGAAAGAATTCACAACATGCAGAAGGGACATTGCCAGGCCAGTAAAAATCCCCATTCATTGTGGCAAAACCCACCATATCCCACTGTCAGAGAACAGCCTAAGGGTATTTGATGTTTCAGAGGGTAGGGGTGAAAGTGGGCGGTGAAGTCCCAGGCTCCTACAGAAGGATTCCCCAAAGATCCCCAGCACTTTTCCATGTTTCCATGGAAGAGATTCCCTGGCCACAACAATATCTAGTTGTTTGGCGGGGGGGTGGGATTGGTTTTACTGTGGCTTTTTTTTGTCTTTTCTTTTTTCTTTTTTAATAATTGCAGACTATAAACAATAAAATGTAGCACAGTAAAGAGATCCTTACCTTGGGCTAAGTGCAGGGTGCAGCCTTGAAAAATAATTCAATTATTAAGAAAAGAGATTCAGATTCTTGGAGTTTTCATTCACATATAAAGCCTTTTATGCCTCAAACTTCATAATTTTGCCTAGTCAGTTCACAGTTAGATGTCAATTGTTTAAAAGTTTAGAATGAAGGAGAGAACCAATCTGTTTCTTAACAGTTTTATAACTCAATTTCATCAATTGTTTATAATCAAAGTTAACTCCATGGTCTCAAAACTGTCCTAACTCTCATTTTGAGTTAAAATCTGAATACTCTATTCATCCATGGGTGGAAGGGAACAGGAGCAGAATGGATTCTAGCTGATAATTAGATTAATTTTTTAACAGAATCCCAATTCTTTAAATAGCACTAGTTCATGGTAAAGAAACACATCCAGACACAAAACAGCAATGCATTTACTTAAAACCAACAAATTCCTAGGAGCATTTTTTTCCTCTTTGCATTCCAGCTAATTTTTCGAGACTGCCCAATGCCAATCTGCCCCAACCTAGGTGAACACACATTTCCACAACAATTACTAACAGCAGCTGTAAATTCACCACAATCCTCTCCCCACTCTGCTTCAGAAGCACAGGAAAGGGAGATGAGGCACTGCTGTGAGACAGAACGCAGCATTTCTGGGCAATGTCTGTGCGTAAAGCAGCCCCTGCTCACACCTACTGCTCAATATTTCAGCAGCAGCAAGTTCTGCTCTGCCAATTACCTTTTTTTTTTCCATGCACTAAACGTCCCTTTACCTTCAAGTCCAGGAGGAAACACTCCAGTGAGTCAGGACATGGAAAGTCTATATTAAAAAAAGTCAGGATAGAATTGTTAAGCACAAAAGGAGAGAAACGGATCGCAAGAACACATGGAATATGATAGGTTTGGGGGCCAAAGCCATTTTTAAAAATCAGGTTTAATTGGCTATAATTCTGTTCTCAGGCAATCGGTCTAAAACCTAATGTTAGAAAAGTTGAGTTTTTTGATTTTTCAGCAAAAATTATGATGAGGAAAGGACTGAAAAATGTTACTGTGTATCACTGAGGATGCCTCTCAAGGAATCACGTACAACATAAATATTTCTTTGTTCTTCAAATCACACACCAATGTAGTCTATAATTAATCTAAAAAACAGTCACCTGCTCTTTTTCCAGTAAGAAAAATACAGATATAGAGAAAATATAGGTCTAAGAACAGAATTTTATTTGATTCTAGAAAGCATCATGCATCAATTTTTTTTCTCAACGATCCTTGCCCAGCTTTGAGAGGAAAAAATAGCATTTACAAAAAGCAAAAGGATGCAAAAGTAAGGTTAGCACCATAGCAAGAATACTCTTCTCTTTACAGCTCCATTTGATAGACAGTGATAAAAGAAAACAGAAGAAAAACAAAAGCTAGGTGGTTAGGTGACCTTGCATTTTTATTTTCAACATCCAAGATGCTTAAATCTAAACATCAAGATACCATGGCTCTCATAGTAATATGTAATAATTCATGTTCAGCAAAACTTGCTCTGTACATTGAGAAGTACTCAAGAGACAAAAGATAACTGTCACAAAGTAGCAGCTAGGGTGCAAGGTAGAAATTGCAGAAGTCCAGAAAAAGAAAGGAAACAAGAGAAACTTCCAAGGTGAGGAGATTGTCCCTCTTCCAGTCTTTTGCAGATATGGCTATTATGACTTGCTGCAAAGGTCAAAAAAACAGAAGGGATGTGTACTGGAGCTGGCTGGGATGGGACAAATATCCAAATATTAACCTGTAATAGCCTAGTTTCATGGGCCAAATATCCAGATGTTCTTAATCTAAACTCACCCATTTCTTACCTGTGAGCAACTACAGAATTACATCAGATTTCAAATATTTGTTTTCCTTAATTTTTTATTAATTTTCAAAATTTTCTCTGTGTGGTTCTTACTATGAGGTTTCCAAGAAAATTAATAGTTTTATGACCTCTCCAATCTTCCCCAAGCAGAAATTCTAATACAGGATTTAGGAGTTTTAAATGCCACATTGTCATTATTATGTGATGTCTTCTTAAGGCAATGGAGTACTTCCTTTCAAGCACCATAATTTTGCATCACAAATCAATTCAAAAATTTCCTTCGCACGCATCTGTAATTACAATACATGTAAAATTATTTAAATTTTATCAAACTATTAACCTGACTCACTTATTAGAAGGGTTTGAACTACAATTAAGAGGGAGAGGCAGCTTGTTGTCAGTTTGGGAAATACATATTTTGATTGCTCCCACCTTTCAAGGTCACATGCATGGACTTTAAACAGCAACATTGAAGCAGCCTGTTAAAACAATTGCTTTGTATCCAAATCACAAAAATACCAATTAATCCCAAAGCACAGTGTGGTGTAACCCCAACCAGTTGTGTTTTTCAGGCTAATGACCATTAGCACTTGAACACCTACTGCAGCAAACACTGTTTCAACATTGAACTACCCAGAGGAGCCGTGAGCACCACATCACATCACCACCGGGAGAGGAAGGAGACTCTGCACTTTTCTTTCTCTTTCTTTTATTTATGCTCGGACTTCCAGCACTGCACATCAGATAGCCAGGGTCTCAATCTGTCCTAGATCAGACTGCAAAAATACAAGGCGCTTCCTCCGCCGTCCTCGCGTCGACAAATCACACAGTCACATCCCACAAACCCTTGACATGAGCAGGTCCTTCCCTCTGGAAAAGCATCTCTCCTCTCAAGGATTTCAGCTAGTACTGCTGGCTTATAAAAGATTAAGTGCAGTCACTTACACTGAAGGTTGATAATGCGGCCCTTGATTGCATTTTCTGCGCATTTACATCAGGCACATGAGTTATATAAAATAGTCTGGAGTACAAAAATATGGTTATAACATAAGAGTACCAAACAGCACAGAATTAGAACAGTTTTATTACCATAATACCAATTTATATACAGACCCCAAATTAAGGATTTTTTCTTTTTTTTTTTTTAATTCTAAGTATTCTTCCCAAATTGACAACTGTAGTGTACACTCTAAAAACTGCAAATTAACAACACAGATCTATTTTAACCCCTACATTGTCTATGCAGTCTGCACCAATCCTCTCTTCCACACAAAAGTGTATTATAAATAATCTCACAAAATGTCACGTATGTTTTATTGCACATTGTACATGCCAATATTTAAAAGAAAGGCTCAAACCTTTCACTTGATAACTAACTGTTTAAATAACTAGCATTTACTTGTGTTATGAATACTATTGCATTTTTCAGGCTCTAATCTTAACTCATAATTTAAAAGAATAGCAGAACAGAAAATATGCCTTGAACTCTATAGCTCTTGTGAAAAAAAGAAAAGTCTTCTTTAATTCTGCTGATCTCTATAAAGTCATTAAAAACATCTGACCTAATTAAAAATGCTGTTTCGAAATTTCCGCATGTTTTACTATAAAATTATGCATGTAGCTGCTTGTGCAATCATCTATTCCTTCTATTTCGCAGAATTAGATGTCTCTGTGCTGTGCTGACGGGGAGGTTGAGTTACACAGGTCCTAGTGTGAGCTACAGGAGTTGTTTTATCCACCCCTGCTCTGCTGGTCTGCACAGGGGGAGCCTGGACAGCCTGGGACAAAAGGACACCCAGCATCAAGGCCATGTGTAATTCCTGTTAAGCAGGTCTCTAGGCTAAGGAATACGAGTAAGTTATCATTAATATGTGGGTTTATGATATGCTGCACTAAAATACGGCTGCTAAACAAAGAGAATGATTGGTTGTATGACAGATATGTGCCAGCTGGTAAAAATGCCTCACTGGATAAAAATCTGTGGTTTTGAGGGTTAAAACTCTGGCATGAATAAAAAGATTTCAAAGTCGATCGATCAAATGTTTTGCCAAGGGTTTCTAAAGCTATTAGCCATCAACAGCTCCAGAAAAGGATAAAAATAGCAAAACCAAACCACTAAAATTGCACTATTACAAAGAAACAAGTCCATGAAAAGGAGAGTCACCAGCTGCAGTTAAGGGACAGCCACTTCCAGAAGCCGATTGTTTTTTCGCTTGCAGGTTGGGATGTTGCCGTTTTTCTGGCTGCCTTGTATGAATTTCACACACACTTTGTCCTGTTTGAACTGGACCAGGAACCTGAGAGGGAATAGTAAAAATTTTAGTTAAATGTGGAGGGAAAAAAAAAAAAAAGACACATGAGGAGGAGCAGTATTTTCCTGTTGGTTCTAAGCATCGCTCCAAAAGATGTCATTTTTCGCTCTGTATTAATAATAAAGAGTTGGAAGATAAATAAAAAAAGCCATATGTTATCGTATGGCTAGAATCTCCTTCAGGTTGTGCCTCTCAATGATTGCTTTTTGCCTGTAACTGTGGACATTTTACAAGTTAGTTTCCTATCTCTTTAGGAAAAAAAAGCAGTTTTAGACAGAATTTTTCATGTACCAGAAATGCAGCAAAGATTATTTCCAACTACTTCACTGTCAGCCAAAGGGACTTCTCTGTTTTTATGGAAGCTCAATACTTCTGTAGCAACATTGGGAGTTGTTCTGATTTATGCTTAATTTAGTACATCTGGTATTTTAGCAGCTCTCATATGTCTAATCCTTAGTTAGCCTTTATAGCCCCCTGCTTGGCATCTGAGAAAATTCACTTCCTGCCCAGCACTCTCCAAATTTAGACATTTTCTACAGTTCAGGGTAAATTAATCTGGATTTGACTCTTCGCTTTTTACTGGAAGGGAAATTTCACTGAATGTGCAGAATTGCTTTTTAAAAAAAAACGCCACAAAAAGCCAACAAGCTCCTGCAGAGCCTCTCACGGATCTGGACAGCAAGATTAAAAGCAATAAGCAAAGCAGTGCTGCCTCTTGGCTCTCATGCAGTGGCTGCTGACCTAAAAAGTCCTTTGTAACACAGCCGATTTTCCCTTTTAGCATCCTTAGAAAAAGTCCTCCAGCAGAGGCCAAAAACTTCAAAGAATTCGCTCTGCAGCCGGAAACCACAAATCAAGCTGACGGCAGAGCTCAGGGGAGGAAATGGCCTCTGCTGCGCCGAGCTGCCCTTCGGTGCTGCTTTCCTGCTTTCCTCAGTTTGCTCCCTCTTCCCAAAAAGCAGAGTACCAAAATAAGGCCACATTTTCTCCTCCATCCCTAGCTGTGCTTGTGTCTGAACTCCAGCGGGGAGAAGACTCCTGCTTCAGCATCAACAGAGATGCGAAGACTTTACAGTTATTTAGTCTGGATAAACTCAATGGCAGTACACACATGAGTGTTTTTAATCTGCAAGAGAAGAAACAAAAACCACATTCCAAAAAGCAAGGCTGTTTTCCAGACCTAAGGCAAGCAAGCAATCCAGACTAGTGCAATGCATGCATAAACTTTGCTTTAGTACTTTATTCTTTGTCGTGCTCCTTAAACTAGAAACTTACTGGGGGATAGCCACACTCTTTTAGACACTAAAAAACCACACACTCCTGAGCAAATTAAATTACATCAAAGGAAAATGGAAGATTTTATTTTCAAGGAAAGAGCAAAATTAGCCTTTTAATAAGTCCTCAAATCTGAACAGATACAAACTGTACTCACTACCATGACTCCAGGACACACGCAGTATGTTCTAGATAAAAAGGTTCAGATTTTGCCTACAGGAAATTTACTTCACCATTGTTAAAGGGTTCCAAATTTTCTTCTTTATTCAAAGTGAACAAACCCACCAAATCAACATTACTGAAAAGAGGGGTCACTTCACAGAACAAAAATGGCACATGACAATGGTGGACTAAGTGGGAGACTCTTACTCAGCAAACTTTAGGAGTTCACACACACAAAAACACCTTTATTCCATAGCAAAAAAACACAACAAAGGCAGTCCATATTTAAGGCCAAAATATGAAACTGTACCAAGCAGAAAGAAACACCATTTTGAGATGCAAACTTTCCATCAAACAAAGCTTTTGAAGAACCATAGGTTGTTACATCTTCACAAGAGAAGACAGAGCTTCATAAACCTACAGTGGATTGAGGAGGGGCTTTGTATTCTTTTTGGGTTCTTTTCAGAAGAACTTGGCACCTAGTGTCCACTCTAATCTATAAATATCTCATAGTAATCTGTGAACTTTTCAGTCACGTGCAAAATTGTTCTCTCAAAATGTAGTAACCCTTGATTATTTCTACAGCAGCATTTCTGCTTCACAGTCCTATTTGAAAGTACTTTAACAAGAGCACATTTTCTGTAATGACTTTCAGGGACGTAAAAGCCAAAATGAATACTATAAATGAGCACACACTCAAAGCTGGATCCCTCTTTGCAAGTATTCTGTCAAGAGAAAAGAAGTATGAGCTACACAACAGTGTTTTGTTATTCTGGCACTAGATACTTGACTTTTTAGCATGCTGCATTGAAGCAAATGCACTCTTAAGCAAACAAGAAACGTACTCATCAGATATCTCAATGTTGAGCTTCTGTTTGGTTTGGCTGAGAGTAGTGCGGTACAGTTTAGTGGCCATTTCAATAAGGTGATCGCTGCTGAGCAGGAAATCTCCTTTACTGGCAGCTTCTGAACCCTGAAAGAAGAAGGAAACCAGTTAGGACTACTAAAACCTTGAGTATGATTAAATGGCAGCCAGGCAGGAGAGTTTACAAGGAGTCTCCTCTTCGCAGGTTAAGGAAACAACAGTCTTTGTCTTGAAAGTTAAGTAGGGATTGCAGTGCAGTGTATAAGATCAAAATACTATTTGCACTCAAATAATCTACAAATCAGGTGAGAAAGGTAAAAAAAATCTGTTCTGGCCCTCAAGGAGGGTCATCTTCATTTTCCTACAAAACTGTAGTGTTTCTGTATCCCTTGTCTGGATATACCATAGCAAACTTCCAGTCCACCTCCAATCCAATCCAATTTCACTTTCAGAAGGGAACAAAAGCAAAATACCAACAGCAGCACTAGCATGATGGCAGTGAGTATGAAAAGACACTGTATGTAACAGTCTTCAAATTCATTTAGGCTAGAATACAGATGCCAGCTTAATGATTTTAGCAGAGCAATGGTTTCAGTGCAGAGAGGCAAATATAGCACTGAGCTAAGTTCTTTAGTAGTAACAAATTAACTGTGCCTCAACGTGGACTTCTTGGCATCCCATAAAGAAGACAGAAATATTCTACCAGCACATGTAAGGAAAACACTGGCTCAAGGTACCTGAACCATATTGGAAGTGGAAAACTCTGATCCTGAAGAGACTGCAGTGAAACATGAAGTCTGATTTTCACAGTTAAATGATCGTTCATAATGTAATGAACTGTTCTCATTTGGCTTCTGTAGCTTTAAATCAAACTTTCTTTCAGCTATGGCAAAGTTCAATAAATTTCTACAAGCCTACAAGCTAACCCCTATGGTTTAATGCTACAAGATAATAAACGAGTTTTACATCCCTGCACATAGAACAGTCACATTATTGTGTGATGGGGTGGTAACCAACCTCCTTGAGGTGCACTGCAAAGAATCCATCATTTTGGGAGCTCATGGACACTTTGGTAACATCTCCCAGTGGAACCTCTGACTTGATAGTCCCAGATTTCTGATCCGCAAGGAGAACATTATTTTTGGTTAATAGGAAAATCCTGGATGTAGCCTGTGAAAATGCAAAAATGCAGATCATGGTCTACATGAGGAGAGAGCTGGTTTATCATGGAGCACCTAACTAGGACTCCAAGGAGTTCAGAGAGTTAAAAAGCTTGGCCCACATTAGCAAATGTGAACGTTTGATGTGCAGTAAAAGCTGCAGATCAGTTAAAATCAGGTCAAATTTATTTATGTGTCTAATTATAGACTGAGAAGCTTAGCTCATTTTGGCACATATGCTTAGGTATAAACAGTTCCTTTAATTACTGGCTTACTGTAAAATTCAGAAAGTGAAACACTGAAACTATGCAAATCAGGATAACCTCAATTCTCTCGCTCTTTAAATCTCCAGGAAAATCATCACACACTAAGTCTGTATTGATCATTATTCACCAAAACTATGATGCACAGTAACACAAATCACATTTTCAGATTTATGTTCTCCTCCCTTTATCTACTGGAATTACCCTTTAGGAGGATAAGCATTCATATTTTCAAAAGACAAATATTTTTAAAGCATGAAATGTGTATTCTTAAATTCGTCTTAGAAGATACTAAGAAAGAGAAATGAGAACTTAATCCACATACATATTTCTCTCCTGTAAACTTTTAAAGAATAAAATCTTTGTTAGAATTAAGAAGTAGCTGCCTTAAGCACATAGAACCATAGTTCATTATTTTTTTTAATCTTGAGAGCTGTAGCCTATACAAATACTGGAAAGATATTGTCTTCATTTAATTAGTTTTTTCTAAACCAGAAAATTAACTTGGAATCAACAACTGGCAATCTAATTTCACTTCTAAAAACACATAAATGACATCTACATCTGAGAAGCTGAGATCTGCTAGCTTTAATATTTAGACAGATATGGTGAAAGCAATTAAGGTTACTAAGGTAGAATAATACTTCCTGTTTTAATAAGTATAATTTAAATGCAAAATGTGTTAAATGCAAAATGTTAGCAGAACAAAAAGGTACCCACCATATTTAACAGCTTTATACAAATGATACAAGAAACATGCCTCTTCATTCCAAAGAGCTTTGGAAGGCAGGCAAAGCTAACAGGGTATGCCACTCATAATTTTAAAAGATAATAAAATATGATAATCAGAAGCTTGACTGACAGTGTGGACTTTGAGAAGTTAAGTTTTCTAAATACTTGAATAAAGTATTCTCTAAATGTTTATTTTCCTTAATTGGCAAATAGAAGATCTTAGCTGAGCACAGAGACTACATTTAGTTATGACACAATACAGTCTGTTACCAGCTGATGAGACACCTTTTTTGTGTGGAAAACAAGATTTTAGTAATCTTTATGTAAATTTAAAAGAGGTGTTTAAAATCACCAAGTTACATAAAACCAACATTTCCAGTCTTGCCCTTAAAAATCCTCAGACTACTACAAGTCTTGCTTTCAATGTATTTATAACAAAAATTATCTACTCTGCTGGATAAATCAAATCCATGTGATTACCTTCCCATTGGCTCTGTTGATCTTATTCACAACTTCTGCAATAATGATCTTTTCATCCACGGCATCTTTGAGCTTTTTGTACTTGGGGTTCTCACTGATCTCCAAGTAAGCCCCTTGGAACGGCTGCCCAACACTGCTCAGAAGAACAGCAAAGGAAACACAAGGAAACAGCAAAGGAAAGTTAAACATGAACCTCAGGGGAGGAGCAAACCTGACACCAGCACAGGCTTCATGAGGAGATGCACCAAATAAAATTTTCAGTTATGGTGAATGAAGAGAAAGTTGTCACCAAAGACAGAATAGGATGGGGATTTTCCTTGCTCTGGAGGCATTTTCCAATTAAAGGGGCTAAATTGCTTTGGACATCAGACATATGAGCATCCTTGCAAAATGAAACCTCAGTGGGGCTGACACACCATTGATCCTGACAGGCAGGATTCAGTGACAGACATGAACTTGCCTCTAAGATTTGCTGCTGTTTGTGAAATATGCAGCAGCTCCTGCGGCACTTTCAAATTCCTCCATCTTTATACACTTCAGGGTGTTAAAATAAGGCTTCACTACAGGCCAAGAATTTATGAATTCTGCTTGCTTTTTTGGAAGTCACGTTAAAAACGGTGATTTAAATACAGACAAAGTGTTAATGCAAAGTTTTGCCAAGACTAGAGCTCAAGAGAAACCAATACATTATGTGGAACTGCACTGCCTTTGCAATTGCATCTCTAGCACACAGAGAGATGGGAAAGAAGAGGAAGGAATTTTAGTACCCACAAGTCCCTCTCTCTCCTTAAATAATTATATTACAGACAGAAAATTACCCACATCCTATGAAACATTATCATACTAATTAATCAGAAACTTTATACAGTAATTTTCTCTGCCCTTAGGCCAATTAAAAAAAGCAACAACAAAAAACCCCCAAAAAACCCTCAGCAAAACAACAGCAGGAGCTCTGAACACCAGAAAAAAAGAGATGGAAATGTTATTGAATGAATGCAGGGTAGGGAAAGCATTCTAACTTTCCACCATGTTGGAGCTTTGGGGTTTTTGGGTTTTTATTAATCAGCATTATGAAACCATAGTCATCAAAACAGTAGATTCCCTGTGGACTTCATCCCTGATCAAACAATGACAAGTTACAGCTAAAACTGAAATGAATCCACAGTTCCTCTATCACATATACCACTTAAGAATGTCTTGGATAAAAGTGACAGATATATATATATGTGTGTGTGTGTGTGTACTTTGCTGTAGGTTATTTCATTGTTCAGCCTTGCTGTAAAAAGCACCGAACCAAGGATATAAATAGAATTCCTTCCTTCCCAAGGAGCTCTATGCTGAGCAGATGCACACTGACTAAAACCTAGAAAGACCTGCTTGCTCATAGGAAAGTCCAAAGGCACCACCTTTCTCTTTTCCCAGCACCACAAAAAGACATCCCAAAGCAAATAAGGAACTAACCACAAGCTAGCATATACAGCCATTAAGTAAGTGATCTACTGAAGGGAAAAAGAAAGAGAAATGGACACTGAGCCCATTAGAGGAAAACAGGAAATGTCTCTATAAAAAATGACACAAAAATCCAAGGAAACACACAAACAACAAGCAGAGTTTGTCCATGCATGGAACTGTTCTCATAAACTCTTGCAGATTCCTGTTCCTCCCTCTGCTGAACCTTGCTTTTCATTCTATTTGTTCCTGCTCAGCTCAAACTACACCTTCTAAGAGAAAACTCTCGAGATGAACAAGATGGTTGTTTTTAAGAAAAAACACAATTTATAAGCTCATATTCACTTTAAAAGTGCAAACCAACTTATTTCATGGACATCATGTCTCTTTTGTCAGTTTTATTACATACCAAAAGAAGTGTATTCTTTAAATAAAATTAGTTGCTACTGCACTTTCTTGAATAATGCTGGCTCTATACATAGCAATGACAAGAATATGTCAATTTTAAAGTACTCAGTCTGCAAAACCAAAAAACTTATTTGCAGAGATTTCACATTATCAAAAGAAAAAAAAAAATATTCTAAAATGGAAATAAAAATTTCTTTCCAGTATCTTTGCAAAAAGATATGCACCTAACTCTTAGAGCCTTCCAGCTCACTTCACCTTTACTATTGCAGGAAACAGTCTGATGGGAACGAGAGGAAAGAACCACAAACCACCATGGATTCTGGACTAGAATTTCTTGCTATCACAGGCCTGGTGGCAGTAACAACAACTGATGTCAAATTTTCAGAATGGTAAAGGCAAATGATGGAGGGATGCTGTCAAAGAAGGAAAATGCACTTTCCTGCTTAAGATAAAGAGCAAAATCTTCCTTAGTTTATCAAATCTGTGTAAGGATATTGAATTTTTTTACACTAAAAGCAGCAGAATCAGTCATTACCTGGCTGGATATAAAGCCTTCTTGTCCTTGAAAAGTTCACTTGCTTCCAGTTTTTCTTCATATATAAGCTTCTGCTGATCTGTGAACTGATCTCTGTACTTTTTACACTACAAAACAGGATATATTAAACAAACCATAAAATTATCTTTCCCAATCTCCCAGCACCCCAGCCCAGTGTTTGCTCATTGCTCAAGATGCACATTCTTTGTATGCCTCTGAAGTGATTCAGATCCATCCTGCATGCCACTGATAACAAACAGGAGAGGTGTTTTTCCCTTTACCCATTCTAGATACTTCTGAATTACACCAGAAACAATACATAAAACATCTCCTGTAAGCATGTTTGCACTCAAACGTGAGCTTAATCTTTGAGATACCGTTCATTGGAAGAGTGCGCTAAAAAGGCTCACAGAAACAAAAATACATTCCACAATTTTGGAAGTGTACGTAGGCAGAGAGCAAGGGAAAAAACACAGCTGAGAGGGTGAGTTTTGCAGGCTCAGGAAGCAAAACTGCTCCTTGACAGAAAACATAGCCCACAAGATCAATAAAAGATCCCATCTGCACTTGCACAGATTCTTGCTGTTCTCTCCAGCCAAAGATCCAAAACAAATTTCAGCTGAGCACAGCTCATAAGGAAAAAATTTCACCCTTCCAACATTGGTCTAAGTGCTGGCCATGGACACAAGCATTACAAGCTATTAATTAATAGGCTGATGGCAGGAAGCAAACCTCTCTCCCTAGCCCCAGAAAGGAGCAGCCAGGACAGTTATATCCCTAGCAGGCCAAAGGCAATGATCAAAAAACAGACCCTTCCAAAAAAATAAAATTATCCTGGCTGGAATCGAAGGAAATACATTCTAAAAATAGACCGTTTGTGAACAACATGGCTGAAAATCATGGGAAGAAGTTCTGCACAGACTGGACCAGAATGTGTCCTACCCTCCACAAATGGAAAATCCTCTTTAGTTCCTTATGAGTTGAATCCAAGAAAAGGTAAGGCCTCGCTGGCCAGTTTTTATCTATTGGTGATAAAGAAGGCATCTTATTCTTCATTTCCAAGAAGTATTTTTGCATCTGTGATAAAATTGAAGCAAGATGTTTCATTAATTTTCAAATATCAGTTACTGAAGTACGCAAGGAAAAGCAGATGCTCCGTGATTAAAAAGCACAGCTACCAAACTACTCTCAGCTCTCATAAACCAGAATATGGATTTTTAAATCTAGGTATATTGAGAAACACAGATTTAGGTACCACAGGAGTGTGGCAAATACTTAATACCATTCCTACACCTTCAAACATTATCACTTTGCTTTCTTTACAATATCAGAATGTTAATTTGTCACTTCTCCATGTGCTTGGATATTTCCTTACAAAGAATTCCATAACACAACGGTCACATTTGATAGAAAATAAAAGCTTAAAACACAGAAAGTGCACATGTGGTGTGTACAGATATATACATACAAGTCTCTGAAGGGTAAACTCATAAATTTTTCTTCCAGCATTGGCTCTGAAGAATTTCCTGTATTCTCTACGGACCTGGAAAGTTAAACAAACCCTCAAAATGAATATAGAGAATTAATTTGTTTGCACAGGTACTTTTAAAACCAACTCTGTAGTAGGAAACATTAAAACAGGCATATGTACATGCAAAGGGTTCCCTGAAATGGGAACATCACCTGGTCACACTTAAATTGTATGAAGCAGACCATGGACCATGATGTCTGAAAGATACCTCAGCTGACCTGAGTGCAATTATTAGCAAACTTATCAAGGAATTTGAAATACTTCTCTCCAAAAAGGCAAATTATTCAAATACTGCTGAATTCACAGCATCTGTTTTCAATAGGCTTTTGCATAAAGCTGGACTGGAAAAAGTGAGGCACCACCAGTGATGATACAATTTCCTTGTGTCTGAAGTGACACTGATTTGATTTAATTACAGAGTAAACTGGTGAAATTTTCAGATTTTTCTCCTGTAAAATTCTTAATACAGAGTTTGCTATAATAAAAAGGGGATTTTTTTTCAGAGAAGACTTCTGCATGAAAAAATTCTTTCCCCACAAGCAGTCTTCATTCCAAAAGAAAAATAGGATTTTCGTGCTTGATAAGAGCAGGAAATCAACACAAAGGTTGCTTAATTTTAGCAAGCTTGATATTTGCTCCCAAAATTTATCTGAAAACCAATCAAGTTTTTTTTTAAGAATCAAAAAAGTGATCATCAAAACAATTTTTGTAGGTGATATTAGTTTTTAATACATACTTGGAAGTGTAAGTTTTAGACTGCTTGTTTTGCCTTTTGTATTTCTATCAGCACTAATTGGCATAGATCGAAATTCAGAAAAGACAATTAAGGAGAGCCCAACTGGTTTGCAATTTTTTGTGACACCCAGGCTCACCTCAAGTCAGCTGAAACATCCCCCACAATTTATTGCAAACTCTAGCACAGCCTGCAACACACCTGTTATGGGTTTTGGGCAAAACCCAGGGAAAACATTGTGGCTTTGCATAATTTACCCCAGAGCAAAATTTAGTGGTTTTAGCTAACTCACTGTGTGTTGCTGGTTTCTCTGTAACCAGAATAGAATAAAATCCCCTTCAACTTACAAAAAAAAAATTTACCTTGGCACCCCCTTCTGCCTCATAGTGATTCATGCATTTTAAGATAGACCAGCATGTGGAAAGCAAGAATCTGTCACCATTTGGGGACAAAAAACATCCCCACAGGTAAACAGATTTTGCTTAATTACACATTAAGATGCATCAACAAAACTGGCAGCATTAAGCTGTCATGATTCCATGCAAATTCAGTGCATAATTTTTTCCTCCTCACTTTACAAGAAAAATATATCAGAGTTCTTATTCATTCATTTTCTGCAAGGCTTAGTGCTCTGTAATTAAGAGTACATCCTTTATTAATTATTGAGGGATGGTAATTAACACACTCAAAGCCACTCCAACCACAATCACCCCAAATCTCACCATAGACTCTCCTTAATGATCTTGCTTTGTATTATTCTTTGCGAGCTGCAAGGTGTGCAAATTAATTGGGAAGAAAGGAGCTAACAGACACCCACGCATCCTACTGGTGCTGCAGGAAAGCTGCAAAAGCAAGCACTGAGAAATGCAAGCTGCTCCAGAAAAGCCTACATCTGGAAAGTACCACAAATGCTATTAAAATCTACTTGACATACAATTAAAAAAAAAAAAATCCCCAAAAACTTAAAATCCTCACAACTTAATGGTTTCATCTTCATCGTTTTTATCAGCTTTAATTCTTCAGCCTCGCATATCATGAGTGAAAGGACTTTGCCTTCAAACTACCTGTGCTAACAGTGATATATTAGAATGGCAGACTATAGTCTTATTCAGAAAAATCTGTGTATTTCAAGTGAGATGGAAATTGGAAATGTAGCTTGCACTGTTTAACGAACTCACAGAAAACCACACCACAGACTGCAGAAAAGTATTCCTGCTGTAATGTGCCTCAAAGGTTTTGGAGTCCTCAGCTTGCATTTAAATGCTGCTGTTTGATATAAAACGGCCTCTGAGTTCTCAGGAGGGACATAGCCTTGCCTTAAAATCATAAAAACAGACCTACTTTGGCAGTAGTACCTAATGTGTGATTCTGATCTGCAGAATGACTTCTTAAAATGGCTCCTTTCTATTTTCCAGCTCTGGTTTCCATGTATGTATGGAAATACAAAAAAATTTTTTTAAAATACAATTGAACATATATTATATATAATTATACGTTTCTAACTATTTGTCCCATTTCATCACAGTCACGATAAGCACAGGAATATGAGAGCTGAACTTTACTCTGCATTATTGAGTGAATTGTCCCTTTCATACCTGTGTAGTGCACAACATCCCCATTAACCAAAGTCACCCCCAGCCAAACCAAACAGATTCAGATTTCCGCAGCTCCTCAGGGCTGCATCTCTAAAACTGTGCTGTGTAAATCGTTTGGGCACAGACCTGGAACATCTGAAGATGCCATTTTCATAGTCTATTTACAGAGCAGAACTACATTTTTCCAGATTACAGATGCGTTTTCTTTTGCCAACTAGTCCTTGAAAGCAAGGGACGGGAAACAAAATGCTTTTTTGCATCCTAATTTTTCTAGGAATTCCTGGCTGTCACAAGCCACAGGTAGCAGTGTGCAATGCCAGGCCCCTAAAAAGGCTGCTGGATGCAAGGGGACGTGACCACTGGGTTTACACCCTGCCCTCCTTGACACCAGGATCAGGGGTCTACCATGAGCAGCAGTGAGAGTCAGACACTTCCACCCTACTTCCCATTCTAACAAGCAGAGGTCACAACAAGAAAATACATCCTTGTAATCTGTCCAGACAAGACCTTTGCCAAGGTAGGTCAGTTTTTAAAGTTCACAAGTGTAACAGTGTCCTTTTAATCTGGCTTTTGTGTCTCTCGAAGGCTGTGATTCCTGACATGACAAAAAACCCCCAATGCCTCAGTGTTGCTGTAAGTGAGGCAATTCCAGATTTTGTTAAGCCAAGTCCAGGACAAAGTTAAACAATGTGTAAAAAAGCATCCCCTCCAAGTGAGCCCGCACATCTGCTGGTTTATTAAGTGTTAGTAAGGTGTGCCACGCTTTACTGAGTCCATGTTGACAGATGGGAGTGTCGGAGAAAGTACCTTCAGTCCAAGCCAGTAAGCCCAAATGACTGCCACAGCATGCTTACGCCTAGCCTCCTCCTTCAAGCGTTTCAGCTCCCTCCGAGCCTAAAAGGTTCAGAGAGTGAGCACAAGAGACAGCCCAGTGCAGACAGACCCCGCCGGGAATCGCCGCTCCCCGCTCGCCCAGCAGGGAAAGGATGGAGAGCAGGGCATGGCAGGGGGAGTGCAGCCACACAGGAGGTGAAACAGGGCTGATGTGGCATGGCCAGGTGTTATTCAGCCCTTCCTCCTCTGTGCATCCCACAGCTGGATTCTAATGGAACAGCTTTGCCTGCCCTTTCATGATCCAAATGATGCACGTTTAGAATTAAAATCTCACCATCAGCTCTGGAACTATGTGTCATGATGACTTTCCAGCATTGTAATGACGGCTTTTATTCTGAAGGTTATTTTGTATTTTGATCTCTGTGTATTAAAACAAAAAATAAAAAATTCTCCACCTGTTAAATG
This sequence comes from Sialia sialis, assembly GCA_009812075.1. Lineage (NCBI taxonomy): Eukaryota > Metazoa > Chordata > Aves > Passeriformes > Turdidae > Sialia > Sialia sialis. Next base: position 2,943,923 of record VRYO01002782.1, on the reverse strand, counting down.
CTGTCTGTCTGGAATTAAGGGGTAAAGCTGTCAAACCTACTGCATTTCTCATGTAAAAAGAAATAGGCACCTTCCTACCTTTCATCAATCATTCAATTTTAGGAAAGCCTAATGCCTCAATTTGAGGCATGTGTGGGCAACTTAACAGGATGTTGCATTTTAGGAGATAGCAGCATATTTTTAATTCAGCTGTCTGATGCCAACACTCAAGGAAGAGGTGCAGTATTAAAGGCTCAGTCAGAGCTGCCCTAGCCCTGCATCTGCACTGGTCAAGCTGTAAATTATCAGACTTGTGCAGCAGCAGTTCCAGCCTGTGCCAGTCATGCTCTTCTGGTGCAGCTGGAAAGGTTAATGTGCAGAAGATGTGGACTCAGAGATTATGTTTGCACTCATCTGCTTGGCAGAAAAGCTCCTACTGCACAGCAATGTAAAAGCAAGAGCTATGCAAAGCTAACTGTTTTCTATCTTGTGAAGAGGAAGGAAACTGAGTACTTGAGGCTCACTCATTTTATTTTTGTTTCTGGGGTTTTTTTGGTAAAGCAAGACACTTCTGATGATAACTTTAAAAAAGTTTTGTTCTAAATATTCCCCCAGGAAAAGACAAAAGATTACACCAATAAAAAGTTGTCTCTCTTATCAGAGACTGCAATTATTTTTCTAAACTTAATTCAATTTAGATTATTATCTTCATATATATATATATATATTATTATATTTAGATTATTTCTATTCAAGAAATAAGGAGACAATTTTTCATTAAATTCCTGTGAGCCAGTTGATAAAAATAACTATTAAACCATGTTAAAAATTATCCAAATCTACTAAACATTTAAATGAGGAAATTTAACATGGTTAATACTACTGCATCCACTGGATGTATCTTTTGGAAAATAAATATCTCTTCTGCAGTACTGAGTGATTTTTTTGGTGAAAGGAACTCTGGTTAAAAATAAAATAAATTCTCAATGTGCTTAATCAAATGTAGAGGAAACTGTGTGTCTGTCAAATTATAGCATTACCTAAATATCAACCTAGAACTGAGAAGTTCTGAAGACTCTCTAGTGTGAAGGAAATTCTGTACATGTTTGTTTGGATTCCCAGGGCTGCCATTTTGCTGGAAATCTGTTAGATTTATACCAAAATAGCAAAGGTCAAACACAGCATTATACTCCAGATGAAATTTGAGTACATTTCTCCATCCAGCTGGCAAGGTGTTCTAACAACACACCCACAACATAAATAATAACTGAAAAATGTTTTAAGTCTAATGTTTTTATGGTTTTCAACTAAATTAGGAATTTATTAATTGAAACCAGTATATTTTTGACCTCTAGTGAGCAGCATTTCAAATGTTCACATAACCCACAACTACAGGCTGGGGATTAGCAAGAATCTTTCAGTGGGACTTTGCTTCTGAAAACAAACAGCTGATGCTGAAATTCCTGGGATTTTTCTAGAGCTGTAAGTTTAGAATTGCAAACGAACATCATTTTCTGCTAAAAGATCAGCTCGTAAAATTTTGCTTTAGTTGTACTTATTGAATTATTTTTTTTACTGGTTCAAATCAGAAAATCAATTAAGCTAATCATAACTAGAATTTAATGAAACTTAATAATGCTGGTTTGAACTTGTGCATGAAGACTGTCCAGAGCACAGATGTGGTGAAAATCTCAATTGTATCACTAGCACAGTGTCACGGAAAGCACTTTTGGGGGGCATGGGGAGGAACACACCAAAAACCCCGACCTTCTCTCCCCCCACAAACCACATTCTGCACATGTACATCTAGTTAAATGCATTCCCTAATTTGAGATTACTGCAGTCCAGTCATTTTTCATCTAGTCTAATGGCTTGTTAGTGCAAACCTGTACTTGGTTGCCATGCAAAGAACTTCCTACTCTACAAAAAACTGGCATACACAATGCTATCAGATTTATTAGGTGTGGCATGAATGGAAATGGAAGGAATTGGTGATCATGCTCCATTATTTAAGAGTGAATTATATTAGTCGTTAATTCCCACTATGAAATAGTGATGAAATGATGGCATTGTTGAGTAATGAAGGGGGGACATGTGACATGTGCATGAAGTACCTTATATCCAAGCCAGAAAGCCCAAATAACAGCAATAGCATGTTTATTTCTAGCCTCGTCTTTCAGTCGTCTCAGTTCCCTTCGTGCCTGTGATGCATTTGAAAATGGGATATAGAAAAGCTTAGGAAAGAAAAGGTTACTGCAGGTTCCCACTGGTGCAAGAAAGAGAGCCAGTAACTAGTCACCACAAACAGCAAATATTAAAGCGTGTCCCAGCTTCCCAGACTGCACCAGCTACATGTTAGCAGCAAAGAGAAAACAAAAAAACAGTTTAAGCAGTCAAAGCAGTTTAAACCACTGACAATATTCCCAGATAACTATCCTGAGAGATTATCCTCCTTCATTCCATGCAGGGACATACAACTGCACAATTTGTTGTCATTTTCTTACCTGGGTGCCATGCCAATAAGCAGCAATGACCGTGGCAGCCTCATTACAACGCTTCAGATGCTTGAGCTCCCGAAGAAGTTTCCGAGCCTGCACACAATTTTAAATGTTATTTTAATAACTAACTTCTTATATTTTTGAAATATAACTTGTAAAACTTTGCCTCCAAATCCGCAAGCAAACACATTCCCAAATGATTCCCAGCCTAACACTTGCTGCCCCAGGGAGGATTCTGAGCCGCAAGAATTTGGGACTCGCAGGTTAGGGGATCATAGTTCAATGCTCAGTTTCCACCCAGATTTGCTGCATTACCTGAGATATCTATATGTGTGTTTGCACAATGGCAACAATAATTTTTCTCCATACAGTAATGTCTAATCCATTTAGAGTGCAATAAAGGATAAATCACAAGTAAATTGCCTGGTTTCAGGTCACACCAAAGGCTGCTGTCATACCAGGCTTTCATGCACAGTAATGCTACTGCAAAAGAGCTTGTTCTCCAATGGCAAACAGAAAACCATAACTAGAGATTATGTTTTTAATCCAGTTTCCTTCAAATAATGCTCTTGGGAAAAGACAGCTCATCAACAGTTAGACTGAAAGGATATTTTTAACCCATTTAAACCAAATAATAAAGACCAAGTAAAAATCCAGAGAAACAGCAAAATCAAATCCTATTACCTTATTGCTGGGAAACTTTAAAGCTTTCTGGGCAGGAGGGACTATTTACCCCAACAGCTACTGACTGCAGCCCCTTCCTTCCCTGTCTGACAGAAAGAGAACTGACCCCAGAACTAAAGGCAGCTCTCTCTTCACTAACTACAGGGGAAAGCCACCTTTAGCAGGGTGAAGAAAGTTTAGTAAGAAAACAGAAGAGCCCAGGGTTGTTTGTTCTGAAGATGGACAGCAGTGATGTGAGCTGTTAATCTCCTTTTTACCTCCTATTAAAGCATCATTTCTTAAATATCTCCTAGGGTGCATGAATATCTTTTCACAAAGCACAAACCTCTCAGAGAAGTGATGTGGCGGAGGCACAGTACAAGCCCACAGCAATAAACTACTTTCTCAACACAAGTACACTTTCACTCCTCTGCTTAGCAGACAGAGGAGAACTGAAGATTTAACCCAAGCAACAAATTGCCCAGGCAACCCAAACTCTTTATTTTAATCCTTCTTTCAATTGGATTCATTCTTTCAGAATCCTGTTAAGTATAGAATAACTGCCACAACTTGTTTCTTCCAAATCAGTTCAGTGGCAGAGCCCCAGAGCATCCTTCTCTGGAGCTGCTGCTGGCCTCTGAATTTCCTGGCAGAAGATGCCTCAAGGATAACCCAGTGGTTTAGTGTGGCCCCAGCATTCCACTTGCACTGTTTCCAGGAATTTATAGCCTAGGCAGCACATGCAGATATCCAGAACTCACCTCAATTTTGAGTGTTTAACAATGGCTGTGGCACAGCCACAGCTCCAAGGAGAGAAGAAAGGCACGGTGCCCTTGGAAAGTGTTTTCTGACCTGCTCCTTACCTCCTCAAACACAGACGGCTGCAGTGACAGGAAACTCACCTTCCACCCTCTGATGTACGACTGTACTGTAATAGCTGAACTCTTTATCTTCTGGTATTTTTTTTGTTGCTGTATTGGAAATACATACGTGATGCTTAGAACAGAATGTTACGTCTGTTAAACACTGCATAATAAACCTTTCATTATTGACATTCGACAATATGCTTGAGGAGACAAGCACTAAATGTAAAAAGTGAACAATTTCTGACTGGGCAGATCAGAGTGTAGATTCTGTGTTCGACTCGAGGGGAAACAAAGCACATCAACAATGCTGCATGGACAATGTCACTCTGTTTACAGAAACACTAAGTTCATGGTCAGCAGCACAAATGCAGATTAAATGCTAACAGTAAGAGCTTTATTTGTCTTTCCCACCACCAGAGTAGCACACAAACTGTCACAAATGCTCAGGTTTGTTGGCTAAGCTTTTTGCCACCTTTTCATAGGGTATGTGCTGTTCCTATTACCACAGTGCCTTTATTATGGCTGATGATAACTTAGGAAGAGGGAAAAAGCCCCAAACCATGGATTCCTGAATGAGATGCTGGAGTGCTATTTAAGTATGCCAGGTTGAACAATAAATTTCCTGGACAGCTGAGCATTTTCTTTCTAAAAAGCTCAGTTCTCCAGCAGCCCAGTATTTAGCATAACACTAATTTGACAGACTTTGCAACAGGGCTTTTAGACTTGACATTCATCCCACTCAGAGGCAGGGATACAGTTAAGAAATCGGCAGTTCTTGGATATGCATTCGTTTCTATTTTTTTGTATTTAAAGTTGTGCCAATCTAGCTGCAGTAAATCCATTTAAAATTCATTAAGATTGTGTGAGATCATAATGAAGCCATATGGGCACAGTGCAATTCTGTGATGATGCTATTTGTAGGAACAGGGCTTTCAGTCCCACAAAGTCAGAGGGAAGTATTTTTACAGTAAAAAAGTATGCTTCAATCATACTTTTTCCAAATTATCTATACTTCCCTCTAATTATCCAAGAAGTGAAGCAAACACTGGTGGCTTTTAAGAGGACAAACAGAAGCGCTTGTCAGCTGAAAAACAGGGATTTATCAAACTTGCAGCTTGCAGCTTAAGAAGACTTTCTGTGTTTAATCAAGGTTTCTGATATGCAATAACAAAACACAGCTGAGAAGTTCAAGAGTGGTTCTAAAAACAAATAAATCTTTTTTATCCCGTAAGCCAGTGTTATTTACTAACTGCCAGGAAGAAATGAGAGTGGTGTGACAGTGCTGTTCAGTTCAGTGGCGCAGAACACCCAGTCCACACATAGAACTGAAACTGCTTTAGGATGAACTGCATCAATAATGGTACCAAATTACCAGTCTTAGGAGTTACAATTAAAATAAACCCCTACAGGCAGCATTCTTGAGTCTAAGGCAAATGTTCCAAATAAGGCAAAAAAACACAAAAAGGCTTAGGAATGACTGAATTCCACAGAACTGCACATGTATATTACTGAACATTTTTTACACATTAACCGTATGTTTGGAGAGCCCTGTAAGTGTTGGGAAGCACAGCATTTTAGCTGAATGAAAAGATTCTTACCAGCTGAGCCATAGAATCCTGCTCTCCCAGAGTGAAAGGACTCTGGTGAGCTTTTTAATTTTTTAAAAACAAGCACAGTGTAAGCACTTAGCAGTAATCTACAGAAACTGAATTTTCTTTATTCCCACTATTGGTACTTAAACATTAACATAAAATTGAATCCTTTCAACAGCTCTGTGCACATATTGAGGAAAAATGTCCTGTGAGGATTATATGTATTAAACCATGAAGAGAACCCCCCATATAGTAAGGATGGGATCTTACTGAGTATCTCCTGTACCAGGAAGCGATGATAATTTGGCATTTTTTCATTAGCAAGAAGCGAGTACGGCACTTCCAACCTCTGTAAATCTTTCCAATCAGAGTAGCCAAGTCCTCCAAACGCTGTTTCCTCAGGTCTTCTAGTTTGAAGAGCTGGTGTGGGGGATTTTAGGGTTTTGTTTGACATTGGAAGAAAAACAGCAGGAGAGAAGAGACAAGGGAAAAACCCATAAGCACAGCTCTTGTAAGAGAAATCTCTTCTTTACTGAAGTCCTCCCTCAGTCACACATTGTTTTATTCATCTCCACAGCCACAGGCAGGTACACCAACAAGATTTGTGGCAGATACAATGTCACAAGTCAGTGCTCAAAAATTATATTAAATTAAGGCTGACAGCTATTGTAGAATCTTGATTCACATTGATTTCAATGGGTCTAACATTGAAAAGTGTTTTTTTTAAATGCTACATTCATAACAATATATCAAAGCACTGCATGTAGAAAAATCTGCAGGAACCAGGTAGTGAATGATGATGTCCTCATGAGAGAGGGGTTTGATTTTGCAGAAGGCATTTTTCACTTACTGTTCTTGGGTTGCGGATGAATATCTTTGATCTACCAAAAGAAAACTCCTCTTCAGGGATTCCCAATTCATTAAACAGCACCTCCACTCCAGCCCTAAGAAGGAGCAAATGAGCTTAACAAACATGACCCCCAGCTCTAAAACTTCTTAGTTTACATATTCACAGCTTAATTCACGGAAAGTATGTGAAAGCGTATTTTAAACTTTTAAATAGTGCTTGACATAAGAAGATTGAAAACCTAATTCATTTACTCAGTGGTTTATTCAGCTAAAGGCAAGAATAATCACTGTAAAGATCCAGAATAATTTGATGAAAAAAAAGTAAATTTTATTTTACAGCATCAGCAATGACCTATTTTTTCCTCTTACATCTATAATTATTTTACTTAAAAACAGAAGAAAGGAAAAAGGAAGGGCCCACACTAATGTCAAAATGTGAAACAAAGACTGACGAGTTTGACAAATGCCAGCATTCCATTCTCATCAAATGCATTTTATGAACAACCAGCAGGAAAAAAAGGGAAGTGGAACTGTGCAGATCTTTGTAATGATTATTGCAATGCTATTGTTACCCCTACTGCACTGCCACCATTATCTTGATAACCTAAAGACTTAAATTGTAGCTAAATGAAGTTAATCAGTTATGGAAGATATTTAAATCATGCTTTTGGTGGCCACATGTGAAAAGAAATAATAGAAACTTATTTGCCCATCCCAGACCTTTTGTGCAAAAACATGTGTGAATACTGTGCAATTTAAAAGTATATATTTAATAGAATTGATTTGCAAGAGGCATTATCTCACAATCGCTCCCCAATCATTCCTGAAAGGGCAGAAGAAGATTATACGGCTGTCTTCAACAAAATGAGTGTTCTTACACTTTGAAAGTTGGTTATTACAGATAAGTGGCCTCCTGATCATCGCAAATCTCCCAGCTATTTTGAATCCACTGCAGTATCTCTCTTTCTTCCAGCCCAAATCAGTAGAGCACATACAATATTCCTTTTGCATAGCAACTGAAAACTTGGCAGATGGGAATTTCACTAGACAGGGAGGAACACTTGAGTCAACCTACCTGGCTGGCCCTCTCCAGTGGGGCCAGGTCTGCTTGCAGAGCATTTTGTACCTCTCCAGGCAGGGCTCATAGGCCTGCCGGAAGGCATAGCCTGCCCTCCTGACCCGCACGTTCTCCAGCAGCCCCAAGTAGCGGATCTGGTGGCACACCAGGGCCTCGTTGAAAACGTGGGCAGCCTTCTTGTCATTGGGCTTGATGCACCTGCAAAGGAAAACCAAAAGGTGTTGGTGGTGACTCAGGAGCTCGAGACGACCACCTGTGTAGTTTAAAAGTCACTGCTGCCCAGCCCGAGAACCGAAGGAAGAGTCAGGAGTCGTCTTCTGTAGTTTTCAGAGTTGTTTATTTTATCTAATCTATGAAATTTTTTCCCTGACCAGCCAAGGTCTGTTCAGCAGGTCAGTCCCAGCCACACTGCCCGCATCAAGGGCAATATTGTCCTATTATACTACAAATTACGTGAACAATATTTACAGTTATCTTCCAATACCTATCAC
>VRYO01002782.1:2920447-2934907 GCA_009812075.1 Sialia sialis | reverse complement strand
GAGCCCCCTGCCAGGATCTCGAACCATCCAGGGCAGCCAGAGGGATGTCCTGGGCTCCCACAAAAAGGGACGTCTCTTCACACTGTACACCCCAAGAAATATTGCAGTGAGTTTAAACCATACATTTCAACAGTTTATCCTTGGACATCGAGATTTATTTTTGGGTTTTATAACCTCATCAAAGACATTCACCAAACCTTTGGCACTGGGGGATTTACCTGATGTAGTTTGGATTTTTTGTCTGGAGGTTTTTCATCAGGGTAGCCACCGAAGCCTTAAATTGTGACCCTGCTGTTGGTGGTCTCTTCAGATTGATCTTAGCAGGGTTTCCTTCTGGGAACAAGGCTTTGATAAGGGAGTGGTTGGCCTTCCACATGGCCTGGGAGAGGTCACGGTACAGAAGGTCATTATTTTTGTCAACAAATCCTTCCACCTGGTACATAACCTGAGCAACAGAGAAATCTCATTAGCACAGCTTTTGAACTACAATATAGACCAGGTCAAAACTGACCCAAGAAATTGATTTCTCCTTCTTACACACTGTCCAAAAGGAACCAAAGGTATTTCAGCTTTGAAATCTGACATTTGGATGACTTTTTGTTGGATAAAATGTCTGTGAACACGCTACCTGAGAAAATGCATCTTTCTCAGCTCCCTGTGTCAATCAATTCCGGTTTCTGAAGTGGAAAAAACCCTTTTTTCCATGATAACTCTGATACACCACTACCTGCCCAGACTCCAAAACAATCTATTTTTTTTTGTCTGATGAGGTTTTTCTCCCTCTCTTTTGAACCAACACACCCTTTCCTTTCAAAGTACCAATGCTTATGTTATCTGCCTAACTAAAACAAGATATGGAATCCCACCTCTTGCTATCACAGTGCAAGCAGCAAGCTGTGCAGCCCCCAGGGGATGTTACTTTAAAGGACTTTTACCAGGAAAGCAGTCCAATATCAACAAGCACCAGTGCAAAGCTCTGACCTGCAGCTGGGTACCCAGGAGGCAGCCAGAGGAACTTCGTGTGCATCTCAGATTGCCACTGGCTTTTTAATTTTTGAGGGTAGGAAACGTGTTTGATTAATTGCGACAAGTGCTCTGGCTGGTGGTACAGATTCTTCTACAGATCCATGATTTCTCAGCTCTGCATAGGTATGTACTATGTACACAGAATACTGAATGAAAACAGTACTGACACATATTTTACACAACAGCAAGTCACTGGGAATTCAGGCAGCATTTTACTTAGGAGAACATGTTTCTGGTTCTGACAGGTGCAGTAAATGCCACTACTAAAAAAAAAAAAAAAAAAGACAACAAAACAACTGTTCACATGAAATTACTGATATTTCTTAAAAGGAGGGTCAAACTTTTGTTGACCAGTGACAAGATCAAAATGTTCTCAGCTGAGGATGGAAAAACAACATTCCTCCCAAAATAGGAGGAATTCACTCTGCTGGGTAAGTGAATGCCTGAAACTATCAAAGACCCTCACTGCTGCTAAGACATAATCTGTGCACATTCCTTCTCAAAGTACTGGGGTATTTTCAATTCACTTAATTTTTGAAAAGCAAAGAAATACCTAGGTATTAACCCCTGATAGATTATATGCAGCTACAAACTCTTCTTGGCAACTAAATGTAATGAATAGTCTGATAAGGCTGAAAGTCTGATACTTCCAGGACTATTCTGAAAATTATTGAGCTATTCAAAATTGTAAGATTGAGAAAACTTCAAAAAGCATTGAGCAGTCCTAGGGAAAAGAAACACTTTCCAAATATTCTTTACTGTGTGACATTATCACTTCAGCAGATTCAGGCAAGAGATATCATTTCAACCCTACATTTATTTCAATTTTTTAAAATTAATTGTCTTCAGTCTAAAAATCTAATTATTTTGATTGCATTATAATAAAACATAAAAAAAAATAAAAAGTCATAATGGTTTACACACTGAAAGCTGTCAGACTTGTATTTATTCATACTGCTTATGTTGTAAAATGCAAATACATTTGCAACCCCTGTATGTAGCTTTCTATTCCATCTGTTTAAACACAGACTATCAAACCCAGTTCCTTCAAATGTACAAAAATTGCTTTTTCTCAACAACATGACTAAGAACTGAAGCTAGCTCAGTGACAAAGAGCATGTTTTCCAAAATGTGCTGCCAATAAATGTGTGTGAATTTTTGTCAGTGTGAGCAGTGATTTATTTACAGAGACCTAATGGAGCACCAAAGCACTTGGGGCACTTTTCTCCTTTGATGGAAGCAGAAATTATTTCAGGCAGAGCAGCAGGACTTTGCACAGGGGTATGCAGCGACAGGACAAAGGGCTTCAGACTGATGGAGGGCAGGTTTAGGTCAGATATTAGGAAGAAATTCTTCCCCGTGAGGGTGGTGAGGCCCTGGCACAGGTTGTCTAGGGAAGCTGTGGGGTTCCCAACCCTGGAAGTGTTCAAGACCAGGCTGGATGGGGCTCCAGTCAAAGGTGTCCCTGCTCATGGCAGGGGCTGGGAACTGGGTGATATTTAAGGTCCCTTCCAACCAGAACCAATCCAACATCTCTTAAACCCTTCCAGCCCAAATCACATGCTTTAGGCTTGAGACAGAAAAGATTTAGGCAGGTCTGGATTTTTTAGTCAGCTCCACCAGCCCCCCCAGACTATGTGCTCCCTTCAGCAGGTACCTTGCCAGCATAATGCTGAATCCTGAAGCAGCTGTGAGGCAGGGAGGTGTCATTGAGGAACCGGGAACACTTGCTCATCCTGCTCTCAAAATGCTGGTGAGTGGCACAGACTTGGTTCAGTTTTTCTAAAAAGGTGTCATCAGTGACAGTTCCTGGTCTCAGGCACTCCTCGTCCAGCATGGCTAGGATTCCAGTTTGGTTCTGCGGTTTCAAAACAAGAGCTTTAGTAGCTGTTTCCATCACAGCACGAAAAAAAGAGACCATTCACCTGTCTGACTTCGGCTACCCAGATATACAAATCTCAAAGTTTGGCTCTTTTTACCTCATGACCATTTCCAACTGATTTTTAGCACTTGCATTTTTGAAAGACTTTTTATGAGACCTGAATCCGAAATTCACATTGAAACTTCATGTAATTTACTCAGACTGTAGCAACTCCAACTCAACTGAAAATACCCAGTTTATGGAAAAACCACCATGTATTTTATGTTAGTGGTTAAAACTGTTCCTTTCTGATTGTTAAGGAATTTCATCTTTCTTGCATTGGAAGTCTTCTCAACATACAAAAGTACTTTGAGTACCTCAAACACTCAGTGACGTGTAATTGAGTTTTCTAGCTCCCATACGAAATGAAATCTTAATTACAATGCAGCATGTGATATCTACTACTGAAAGCAGTCCTAAATGTAAACATTTCAGAGCCATTTGATTCATTTTGGGTTTGTTTTTTTTCATGTAGGTACTGCTGACTATTTCTACATAGCTTATAAAAAAAGCCTTTTTAGTACAATAAACTTCTACTACACAAGGTAAGATGAATAATACAACAAAAGGCATGTTTCACAAAACTTAGTGCATGAAGATGCATACAGACATTACAGCTAAATTAAATCCATGGATTAAAAATTATCCAGAGAGATTCTTGAACACAACTTACATTTTCTATTAGGTCACAAATGATAGCATTGTTGAAATATTCGATATGAGTCCATTCAATCCCCTATAAGAAAATATAAATAAACGTATGAGCACGAAAACAACGGAGGAAGCTTAAAATGATATTCCACTTAACCATGGCACTACTTTCAAATTTAATTCTTCATGCTTACCAACAATTCATTTATTTAAAAAAAAAAAATCATCTACTACTAACACTATCTGTGCAAAATGAGTGTCCTTGAGCAGCTGCCAAAGCCTCTCTCCATTCCTTTCCCCCACCCATGTCAGCTTCCCATGCACTCCCTGGCACCAGGCCAGGCTCCTCCCGAGCTGCCCACGCTCCCACTGGCCACAGGGAATCAGCCCGTGACACTGCAAGCTCCTGAGATCAAAATTTCTAAGTTCTTCACTGTTGGGATTTTTTTTTTTAATGGGAGGAAGAAAGGGGGCTAAATTTAGATAAGACCATTTGAAAAATCCAGAGTATGACTGTTGTTCAGACGTTCTCAATATCTCAATTTTTTTTTGAACGTCAGTGATAAAATTTCCAGAAGGAGATGCCAATGCATCACAAGGTAGCACTGGTAGGGTAAAGTACTGAAAGAAGGAAAATATTAATTTCATTCCTAATTTGCACACTGTGGTACTTCTTACAGTTTATTTTTCTCAGACCATTTGAATTACCATTCAGAACCAAACTGCAATAATGATGGTTCACCACTGAATACAAAATTAAAAAGAGATGCCGAAATTTCACGTTATCCTCAGATCATGAGGAAGGAACTTCATGTAATTTTAAAAAATGTTTCTATAGCAAAATGGTATCATCCAGTTTGAGTACAGGCAGTGTGTAGCCAGTTTTTACAGCTGGGAGCTGGTATTTTGTCTGAGCTCTGTGCCTCATGTAGAGCACTGCTAAAACCTATTAACACTTTAACTTGATGTTCACTCACAGAATAACATCAAACACCAGAGGCTGGGCTCCACAGGACACCTTAAATTTATCCATAAAGCTTACAGGGCTCTTTTCAATACATACCTGAAAGAATACTAGAACCAAAACTCTATTTGCAGTTTCTCCCATGCTGTTATTTTAGCCACCCAATTCCCTTTGAGGAAGGACTGGCTGTGGCTGTTCTTGGGGTGCATCCCAGACATTGCTGTGTAATCCAACACACAGGCTGCAGGGTAATGGCACTAACACCAGAGAGTGACATTGGTGTTCCAATAAATCAATCAGCCTTTGCTCAGAACTGCCAGTCATTGTTGCCAATGAATGAATCAGAGCTAGGTCTGTTTTTTTACCTGGAGAACTCATAGTGTGAAACAAATGCCAAACCAACATTTTTGCCTTAATGTGACTACCACACAGCCCCACACAAACATGCTCCATGTCACAGTCCTGTGGTCAAAAAGTGCCTCTGGTGCCTGAAAAACGGTTCCAGCCTGCATGCCTGTGCATCTTTAGAGGGATAATGGGAGGGGGAAAGATCCATTCAAGCTTTACCTCTCGGATGTATTCCTCCTGCTCTTCTTTGAGGGTAAGTTCAATGAAGATCTGCTGCAACTTCTCATTGCAGTAGTTGATAATGAATTGCTCAAAGCTGTTGTCCTGTCAGATGAAACATGTTTGAATTTGCTTTGTGTAAACAGCCTGGAACCCAGCTGGAGTGAGTTACTGCAGCAGCTGCAGGTCAACAAGCCACTGTATTAACTACTCATTCCAGTTTTGTGATGTGATGGCTGGAGTAATATTTGATTGAGATCAAAATTAGTTTAGAAATTTTAGACCAAATCCTTCCCTGAGGCTTTGACCATTGGGAGGGACAAAATCCTCAGTGGGTTTTATTCATGATGCCTCCACACTGATTCCTTTTAACAAGTCTTAAGGACACCTGTGGTGGCAGGGGATAAACAACTAAAGTTCTGCCTGCACTAATCTGTCCCCATATGTAAAATGCAGTCTCCTGCAGGGTCTGATAAATAAAATTATGACAGTAGCATTAGCTCTTTTCCACTCAGCAGTCAATAAAACATCCTATTTCCCTACAGAGCAAGGCTCAAGCTACTCTTCCAGTTGCAGCTGAGCCTGGGTTAAGAGATTATTGGTTCCAGAGGTCAGCCCACCTCCTCCCTGCTAACAAACTGCCCCCTTGAAATGATGGGAAACAAAAGAGCTTCATTGTCTAGAATTCCTCTAATAGGCTAATTCATCTAAAACTGATGGGTTAGGGAGCAGCAGATGTGTGACCCTTTGCAGAAGGGACCAGGGAGTAGAGCAGACCCCAGCAGGAGGGGTGGGCACAGGAGGGAGGCTCAGTGACTGCCCCATCACAGGCTGTGACATGACTCTCTGCCTTTTTAAACCACCAAGTAATCTGCTACACGGTACCTGTGAAGCTGAAATTATGCTGATGGAATTGGTATCACTGGAGGCAAGTATAATTATTTGAATGATTGAATTAAGGATCTAGTTGCTAAATGAGATTAAGAACACACAAGCAGATTAGAAAATATTGAGGTAGCACAGATTACTTTTATCATTTTAGTTTTAAATGAAGCAAAATCATAGCTGATCACCAAAAATTCCTCAGCCACAAACGCTGCCCCTCTCACCAACTGCAATTATCACTCAGAGATTGAAAAACTTGCATAGCTCTAGATGAGAGAGTTAAAATCTGGCATGCAGCAAAATCAGCACTGCAAACAAGTCATACTTACTGCATTCTGTTGAAAAAGAAATTACATAAACTGCAGTCAGTACTCATTCTACTCCCATAACAATACAAAATACATCTATTAGCATTTATTTAGCATACCAAGCAGATCAATCTTTGTATCACTGAAAATGCAAAGTACTAAATAAATGTTATGCATTACATCTTCATAGGTGAGACTATTTTTACTGTCTAAATATCAAATAAACCAAGATGTTGAGTCACATGAGAGCCTAACACAGAACAGCATTCTTGCATTGCCTTGTCCCTAAATCACCAGGTAATTTTTGCCTCTAAAAGCCATATCTATAACCTTGAGCATACAAATCTGCAGCAGAAGAGGATAATGAGGAAAGGAATAGAGAATACTGGAGGAAGAATGAGTGTAAGTTTCCCTGACACATTCAGACAAGGCCATCACTTCTGATATATTGAGTTTGAGGTAAAAGGACCCCAGCTGTCACATCACCCAGAGAGAAAGGGTAAAACGCACTCTGCATCCTCCTGCCAGGCACATGGCACCCAACTCAGAGAGACTGCTTCTCCAGAAGACCGGGTTATTCTGATTAAAAGGGCTGTAGGACTATTCACTTACAAATTACAGTAATTTCACAACTATGAGGTGCACCAGATTTTGTCGGCAAATTTCCGAACTTTGTCCGTATATGAGGCGCACCGGACTATAAGGCACGCTTATTTTTTTTTTTACAGCAAGGATTCCATGTGCAATAAAGTAACAAATTAGTAACAGAATCGCGCCATTGCGGGGTTTACTGGCAGGTGCTCAATTTGCAAACATTTTTCACGGATCGGCATAGCCTTTAAACGCAGCCCCAGGCGCCCTCCCCATGCCACGAGCCCCAGCACTCCCCCCTGGTGCTGGCTGCCACTGCTCTCGCAGCTGCCGCACCTCGGCTTGCACTTCCAGGTTGGCAAATTTCCAAACTTTGTCCATACTTAAGACGCACCGGATTATAAGGCACACTTCTGGGTTTTGATCAAAATTTTAGTCAAAAGGGTGCGCCTTATAGCCGTGAAATTACTGTACACAGGCTTGGTCATCAGAAGAGGATGGAAACTGAACAGAAAATCCAGCTCAACCATCTAATTGAAAGGTCATTAACAATACATTAAAGTAATTGCTAGATGTTTTCCTGATTGCTGTGTATTTGTGATATTTATGGCTTGCCAAAAAAAAAAAAAAGGCAAACCAAAATCCACAGAGTTCTCCACAAATCGCTCACTTTGAGCTATGAAATTCTATTTGACATTGCCAAGCCACTGAAAACTGCTATTCCAGGAAAAAAGTTATTCAAGAGCAGCAGCAATGTTGTTCTTTATGAATAATGCAGAGCAAAAGGCTAAGACAGTTAATTACAGCAAAGAAAATGAGGAAAACATTTGAAATTACTGAAATTCTCATAACACTTAACTCTGAGCAGACCAGAAAACAAAAGGTAAATTAAATACTCTTCAGAAAAGGTTTTTAAAAACTTCATATGAAAAAAAAAACAAAAAAAACCCAAACAATTTTTATTTTTAAAGTTGAGGGCATCACTTCAATCTCTGAATTTTAATAGCAGATTTCTAACTATGCCTTTGAAAGCACCACGGAATACAAAACAAAACCTTCAGGGAATGTAAAACCACACAGTCTCTCAAATTAAATAAAGGAGCTGGGAAAACAGAATATCACCTGAGATAGGCTTAAAGTCATGTTGAATTTATAGATACAGCTCAACCAACCACCCTCATCTTATCCTCTGAATCTTTCATCAGATGCAACACTAAATTCAAAGTAGTAGAAAAATTCACTGCCAAAAATCAAAGCCTACTTAACCATGGTCCTTGCTTCACAAATAATGGTGTCCTGCTCATCCAGCTTCATTCTTTATCAACCTTCATGGTGTTGGTATTTCATGAATAGCAAGTTTTGAACACTAAAAAAATTCTTCTCCATGCAAAAACAAAGTGATGATATAAACTAGCTATAAAGTTCTATCTGTGAGCTATAGCTATTACATACAGGTGCTTAAAGTCCTACTAAAAATAATCTGGCCCTTAATATTTTACCTAACTTTGCCTTTGAAAAATTCCACTTGTGTACTGTGGAACCATCTGGAAAAAAAAAAAAGAAGTTTGTGTCTGACTTGACATATTTTTATGTCAGAAAAATACCAATATGAAACAGACAAAAGTATTTCTGTCAAAAAAAAAAAAAAGCTAAAAATCTCTTACTGGCCTCAGGCAGAAATATCTGCATTAGATTTATGAACAGAAAATATCTAAAAGAGGGCATTTTCCTATCAACATTAGATAATTTCTAACCTTCTCTCTCTCCACAGAGAATTCAAATTCAGTTTGAGTACCCAGTTTCCAACAATTTCCAAAGGTGATAAAGTAACTAAGTGCTTAAAACTGAAAACTGGGTACCTTTCCACTAGGCAGGAATAAATTCTTAGCTTCCACCTGCCTAATAGTGTCTAACTTTAAGTGTTCCAATTTTTGTGTCCTCTCCACTGTTTTCCCCAAAGTAAGCAGATGATGTTGATCCAAACCTGCGCAGGTTAATCACACCTCAGTGTCACACCTTCAGAGGTGTTTCTCAATGCCTCCTCTTGCTTCTTAATCTTTCCTCACACCATTTTTGTTCAGAGGCAAGTCAAAAATCTTCACATTGCTCAGCCTGCAGCCACACTCACAAAATGTGTCCAGCACCATTTTTTCAAATACATTACATGAACACATGCAGCTAAAATAATACATGAGATATATTTAAAGGAAAAGCATCTTTTAAAAGAAAACTCTAAACATTTCAAGTCATAAGACTGCTGAAATCAACAGGACTGATGTCATTAAGACAAATTTTACATCAATGTGAGAAGGGAAAAAGACATACAGAGACTGATACTTTGCTCTATCACAAATAGCCCCAGAAAGTAAGTTTTTAAAAATATCAGCACAGCTTCAGGCATCAGAAGTCTCTGACTGCCTCCTAACATAAGCAGGTGACCCCAAGTAGTTCCATCAGGCCCCTAGAGAAAAAGCCAGATGGCAAAAGTAATGATGATAAAAGACCAACAGAGTCACTTCACTGAGATGAATGGTGGAATGAAGAGTGAAACCAACCAGCAAATTCAATTTATATTCTACTGTGGTGTCTGGGGATAGAGGGTTTTATGTATGACCACACAAGCATACAAGTTTATGAGATGAAACTAAGGAATATAAATGGTAGGAAGTTAAAATCAGCAAAATGGGGAAAGTGCATTTAAAGAAAATTAAAAAGATACTATTTTAATCTCAGAAAGCAATGACCCGGTTATAAAGTGATTCAGTTATAACAATTTTTCAATTTTTTTTTTGCAAATTTAGTAAAGGCATATTATCAATATTTATCCCTTTCTGTTCTGTTTACATAAACAAACATCTGAGCAATCAAGCTCATTTCCTGTAAACTAGACTGCTCTGGGATTTTGTGTAAATATCTCTATAGGCAAAGAACCAGAGAAGCACGTCCTTTAATTATAAATATTCTACTATATGCAATTGAGCCATGTTTCAGTGCATGGATTACTAATTTTCCAGACTTGTGTAGCTCCACTTCAGCCCTTTTTGTGTGCCAGGTAGAGACCCAGGCACTCTGCAATCCATCCTGCTCCCAGATGTGATGCCCAGGCACACAGCTCTGAACCAAATTTGGACTTAAAAGGGTGAGAAACTACAGTGAATCCAGTGCAGGTCTGATCCATGGGGAAACCCAGGTAACATCACTTCAACAAACTCCACCTGATAAATTACAGTCCTGGAACAACAGGAATTACAAACAGGCAAGAGCCTACTGTATAATCAGAGCCACTCTTCTACTAAAACAAAAATAGCTGCTGTAGGGCAGAACTTTATTCTCACAACCTGAAGCAGAACATTTGTGTATTTTTGCTCCAGCATTTCAAGTATTTCCTCTGTTGCAAACAGCCAGCCAATGGGATTTACTTCATAAAATTGCATGTTGCAAAATAAGCCTCTCTGAATACTTACATTATAATACAACTAATTAAATGTGGTTAACTTCCTGGGATGCACCTCTGCTTTCAGCATCCCATCACTTCGGGAAATTATTGCTTTAACAGTATTTTAAAATTTCTCTGGCACCTAGGAGTCCAGCCAAGGATCCCTTTTCTGTCAAGCTCCTCTCTCATAACACTTGCCAGCAGAGGCAGTTGATCAATTATAGATTAAAAATTCAGTTCTCCTCTTTTCCACTAGACTGAGGTTTGCCAGAAGAAGCAGAGGGCTGGGTACACACATTTTGGCACTGCTGCTCGTCAGTGTATGATAAACTTCTGGGCATCAGCAAAGGATTGAACAATTTCAAAAAGGAAATCTGTGGCAAGGTAGACAGCCTCGAAAAAGGAGCTGTAAATGATGGTCTGGAGATTAGGGCAACCAACAAAACAAGAAATATCCATGGCTGAGATAGAGCCAAAGAGAAGATATGAGGAAAGGATTCTCAGATTCCTAAAAAAATAGGGGGGGGCGGGGGGGAAGGAAGATAAAATAAGGTCCTGATAAGTCAATTTTTTCCTTAGAATTTTTTTTTTGTCTGTCATCCTGCCAGCAAATAACTAGACCCTTCTCCTGTAAAATAATCCTTTGCGATGTGGGGGGAAGACCCTGGCTCAGGAGCATTCTCTCAGACCTCAGTGTGTTCTGAAACTGTAAAGTCCTTCATGTAATCAACAGGATAGAGAAAGGCAAAGCAACCAGTCAGCAACTGGACCAAGCTGTTGTACAGGTTTATGGTGAAGGTGGAAATATCTCCCCTATTTTTTCATGCCTTGAACCCCTCAGAAAGACATTTCCAATGATTACTGCTCCTTATTTGGTTACCTCCCTCTAAAAACAGACAATTAACACAACTGTGAAGTTGTTAATGTGAAGAAAATGCATTCTTCGTATTTCTAACACATTCCCTCAACAGAGATATTATAATTTTATTGTTGCCCAGATGGTAGCTTACATAGCACATGCAGCAGGACCAAGCTTCATTCTGTCACCTCAAGGGACTTCCATGCACAAGAAACAAGCTAATTGCCTTAAAAAAGAAGTGCTATCAAAATGCACCACAGACTGGAGAAATGGACTTGGTTTTACTGCTGGGTGGCTTGTTTGGCTGGTTTGCCAGTAATATATTTATTTACTGGTGGGTTTTACACAGAATGTGGTGGGTTCTGCCATGTCTTTGCATGACAAGGCAGTCACACCACCTCTGGCCAGCCAAATGGAACCAGTCTCCCAGTTTCTTGTCTAAAATACGTGGAACAAACTGCTCCACCAAGGGACTGAACACAAAGCACTCACACACTCCCAGTCTTCTCAAGGCCTGGCAAATTCCAGCAATAAGCCTTCTTTGGCAGCATTAACTTCCATAAAACTGCACTCCAAATCATTAACTTCATCATATGGACCAGCTGCAGAGCAGAGCCTGGATATTGAGAGTAAAGCCTTTAAGCCAACCAGCACAGACAGACACCTCTATCTCTGAAGGGCTGGGCAGCATGAAATACTCACACATGACATCCAGTTTTACATACCCTATTTCTGGTCTCCACTGGAAATGCACACAACGGGAAACTCAACACCCAAAGGAGAGAGCCTCCTGCTCATCTCTGCTAGGCTCCCATCACCTGCCTCCTTCAGCTTTCCCTTCTGGATCACAAACACACCCCATTCTGCAGGGATGCAGAGACAGCTTTCTGCCCAAAAATACGCAATCAGACACAGGATAAAATGGGTTCAGCCCCAAACCTTCCCCAGGAAGTCTAGGACCAAGCTGATTCCAAAAGTGCCACCAGCCATCATCCCTAGCCCATCTCAAATCTCAGCCTAGACCAGGCTCAGAAATGTGGATAAACACACTTGGAGCAATTAGTGTCAGGCTTCAGACCACTGCCCAAACTCCAGCAGCACAGTTATACAACCAGTCCACCCTCCAAGCCTGCATTTTCACCCTAATCCTAGTCCCTAAATCCTTGCCCACAGACAATTCACACAGAGCCACCCAAAATTTCAGCGTTTCGCCTCGCCAACATTCAGTCCCAGCATTTGGCTTGCCACAAAAGACATGGCAGGTCTCAAAAATAAACATAGATTTACAGCACCTATTTTGTGGATTGCGTAGCCAAGCTCACTGCTGACATCTGCCAAACCCACAGAGGCTGGGGATTCTTGATAGATTTAAATTCCCTAATCTGAATATTTAGACAGCCAAGTCCTTACATCTACCTTCTCGGATGGATTTTGTGTTTGTCTGAAAAATGGGGTTTGTGTTTCATAAATACACTAGTAAAACCCAAATCCCAAAGAGTATATGCCAGCAGTATCAATACTCCAGTTATCTTTTCTCTGGTAATTTATGAGAAACCTCCAGTTACCTTTGTAAATTAACTTCATCTTGAATTGAAGAAAATTGCAGAAACCAGAGTGAACAGCAAATAAATTAATCTTTCAAAAATAGATGAAAAAAATCTCATTTAAAAAGCTTCAATTTGTGTATAATAGAACAAGACTGCTATTGTAATCAAGAAGGTGAAGTGTAGAGTCTTTCAGAATGGTAAATCTGCATTTCTTTATTCACTCTTCTTACACAAGGATCCCAAAACTCATCCTGAACAGAAAAAAAGGCCCAAGAAATATTGTGCCCTGTCCATTAGGAAACAAAACAAAATCCTCAAAATGAAGAGAAAAAAATTTAAAATGTTAAAACCACCCTTCAGTAAACACATCCCATGCTGCTTATTCCAATGGTCCTGAGCATCCTGTGTAAATATTTTACATGTATATAAAACACTCCTGTTGCACCAACTGTGAGTTTGGATATGTTCTGGCTCCAGGGTGCAAGGCCACTTCAAGTCAAAGAGCACGCACTAATGATAAACTTACCTGATTCCTGAGCAAAAATGTGGTTAATGCAGCCTTTCTACCCTCAGCACATCAAACAGCTTGCACGTTTAAAAGGCACAAATTTAGAGATGAAGCCTTTCAAGAGCATTTTTGCCAACAAACATTCTTTGTAGAGCTGACATTAGTTCTAACTTTCAGGAAGAGATGTGAAAATCAAAATATGATTTAAGAATTAGGTTCAAGAGGGAAATGCACATTTTTAGTCATAGGTTTTAACTGATTTATAATTCAATGAACATGTTACTGTCATTAGCTATACCTCAGCTAATATTCTGAATGTTTGGCTATCGTGTTTACAAGTTTACTATACAGCAAAACCCTTCAGATTCTACTGTTTTCATTATGTTATAAATCTTAAGACATTATTAAATTTTCCTTTACTTATGTGGCTGCATAGTGCTAGAATTTTATTTATTGATTAGTTGCTTTAATATAATTCAATTTAAACAATAATTCAAATTATTTCTGTGATGCTGAACCAAGCTGCTTGGCTATTATTCTCACCACAGGTCTTAACTCATGAGAGAGAGTCACACCTGGTATGAATGTACATGTGATGAATTTGATCCAGTCACAAGGCAAAACCTTCCCCACCTTTTCCAGGAAAAATAACACCCAGCATTTAAAGGAGTGAACAATAACTACCCACATTACTTTAAAGCTTTTGAGTTTGCAGCTTTGGAGAAAGCTGTAATTCAGTATGACAGCTAAGTGAAAATACCTCTGACTTTTTTCATTTTTCTCCTGCACTCAGCCACTTACTTATGACTTTTTCAGATGCTGAATGTAGAAAAGATGAAAATTACCCCATCCCACAAACACAATCCTTGATTTGGCTCATGCACTGCTGCAAGCTTCTGTCTCCCACCTCCCTGTGCATGTCTAACCTAACCAAACACAGGGCAGCTAGAAAAAACAAGTCCTGCCTGAGGATGCCAGCAGCACCACTGCAGTGCCAGCTTCTTAAAAGCTCCTCCAAGGACCAGCTCTCAAGAGATCTGGCACCATGATCCCCACTCAGGCACCTGAAATATCCTGCATGATATTTTCATAAATATTCTCTTGTGTTTAATGCAAACAGCACAACCTGGCTCAGCAAGCCCTCGAGGCAAATCTCAGCTTTCCTCTTCCTCTTCACAGAGGTACCCCAATTTGCAC
>VRYO01002782.1:2893853-2919447 GCA_009812075.1 Sialia sialis | reverse complement strand
ATTATTCCCATTTTCAACACAGTTTAAACACCCTCCCCAGATTTCTAAGAGGGATGTAGGGAAGTGGGTCAGGATTGCATGTTTTTTACCGATTTCTTTTTTCTCCTCAGATGAGTTTCTAGTTTAAACACATACAGATCCCAAACAAGATCTATAAATCTCTTAACAAAAACTGTCAGAACAAGATTTATGAAAATGCCCTGTCTCTGATGCTCTCTAACCCAATTAAAAACTCCTCATTGATCATTTTGTTTCAACATACCACCAGTCCAAAAATATACTATTGTAAACAAACAGCAGTGAGCCACAGCTCTTTAGCTAGGAATAGGTACAGAGTATTTACCTAAGTGAATTGAGATGAAATGCAACATAAGCCCTTGTTTAATTTTGACAGGGGAAAAAAATGTATCATTTTTGTTGGTTGGTTGGTTTTGGTTTTTTTTCCCCTCTCAGGATACACAGCTTGTTCAAAGACATCCACAAAATGCCTCAGAGCAGAAATGACAGCGCTAGAGTTTCTCCTATGCTCAGAATGTATGTTACAGCAAAATAAACTTAGTTTATCCATCATAAATATTTATTTATCTGTGGTGTAAAAACAAGTTTGACTTTTAGAATTTTTTGTTTCAATTGCCAGACATGTTAAGACATCTCTCTTTGGCTTACTTTTCTAGTGTTTTTGGGTTTGTTTTTGTTTTTGGTGTCAGGCATGACACACTTCAGTCAAATGACACATATTTTGATTATAAATTCATTAACAACTCTGTTAAGCTTTAATGACAGCTGTCTCACTAAATGGTTCCCAATATAAAGGTCTTACCTCAAAAATTTCAAAGCCATAGATGTCCAGCACCCCCATTACCTTCTTTCTCACTTTTGTTTGTGCCTTAAACAAAATTAAAGATTGAATCAGTCATCTGAACATAGCACTCCTGGGACGCAAGAAAATTAATGTATCTCATAAGTAGCCTGTCAAAAACTGTAAAACTAAAATGTTAAGTATGGTTTTCCAAAATACACTTAACGTGAATATTTTTATAAGCTTAGGAACAGAGCAGAGAGAAATTTGTTGAGCTGTGACACGGTTATGCGTGTGTAACAGTGTACAGCCAGCAGAAATTAAATTGGCAAACACACACTTTTACTGTCCACTTCAATTTGAAGGATTTCTATTGATTTTTTTTTTTTTAAACAAGCACAAAGCAATAATACCTTAATGCTCTCATTGATCCTGGTAACGAGCCAGGAGAACAGTCGGCTGTACAAATTCTTAGCCAGAGCATCACGGGCATAATAAGCCTAAAGAGAAGAAAGAAGAACAAATGTAAATGCTGGGCTACAGCAAACATTTTCCTGCTGATGACGTCTTAAAACGTGGTACGAACTGAGTAAAACCAGCATTGGCTCTGCCTAAGTGGACACAGGAGCTCTGCCCTGCTGGCCACGAGGGACAACCAGGCACTCCAGCTCCCTTCCAGCTGCCCACTGAAGATCCACATCCCCCCATCCAATCCCAGGCAAAGGGAACGGAGCAGTTGCAGCTGGTGGAGCCACATTCCTGCTAGCCTGAGCTGATGAGACACAGGTGGCAACCTCCCATGTTAGTGGGAGATGAATTCACACTGGCAGCAAAGGTTTTCCAGCAGCCTGGGGCTTACAGCTCACATGGAATTACAGCATAAATGAAAACAGCCTGCCACAACACTCACAACATGTGCTTTGTGCAGGACTGCTTGTTTTTTCACTCTCTGCAACATTTGCCTACCCCTCATCTTCTGGAGGTAATTCACACACAAAACCAAAGCATCCAGTATCTCTTAACATTTAGAAACCTCTGAAGAAAAAAAAACACATTTATGCTTGTGATTTATTCAGTGCAGCCTTTCAGATGCAGTTTTATTTAAATCACTATTTACGATTTAACCATGCAGAATAAAATTGCCATTTTAAATCAGGACCTCTTTTTACCTGAGCCACATTAAGTGTTGTTGAAACTTTCTCTTGTTTAGCCTCAACCGTCCTGAAGCTGAAAGCTCTCTCCAATACAGACTGGTCTATACCTGTCAACTCGCAGATTTCCTTAAGTTCTAGCAAGAAAAAGCAAAATGCAAAAACAATGAATCCTTATTATTGTGTTTTCTTCCCCAAGAAGTGTGGTATTTTCCCCAAATGCTCTCCAACAGAAATGTTCCCCATTCACTCTCTCCCCACCACCCTGCCAAGCAAAGTTTTTAAAAACATGCACAGAGCAAGGAAACAGAGCTATTGGTTTTCAAAGCACTTCCTATCCACTTATTTTTGAGAATAAAATTTCCCTCCTCATTTATAGCAGACTACCTTTATAATGAAAAACTTTCAGATGAAAAAGAACTTTCAAAATACACCAGCTGCAAAAATATCACCAAATGAATCTGACACTAAAGGCAGAGATACTGCAAAAGAACAAAAATCCTCCTCTGTAGAAAAAACTAGCAGCTACATAAAGGCACAGAACCATTTAACATTTTAGAATAAAGTGCTAATAATGTGGGGAAAAAGAAAATAATCACTTTTGGAATTTCAAACAGAATTATTGAAATTGCACAGAACACAGCCCATAGTTGCCTGAGGGTGAGCTCTGGAAATGATCTAATTTAATGATATTGTATGTCTGCAGAAATGACAAAATTAATAATGACTTCAGACAAATTAGTGGCTTACCTCCCATCACTAATCTCATCTTACCGTTTTTATCCTTGATTTTACTTTCATCTAGGCCATTTGCACGAGATTCAGGCTTAAATTCGATATTTCCCAATTTCAGAACGGCTGCCACTACTTCAAAAACCGACTGTGTCTCATGATCCATAAACCCCACAATCTGCATTGCATTCTGAAAGGGAACAGATAAAATCATGAGATAAAAGCATCTACGTTTAAACAGGTCATTCTTGAAAAATACACCATTTATCTGCAAATGGTTTATGAACCTTCTGCTACTAAAAGGACATGGTATAATTCCTATGCTAAGTTTTTTAATACACAGGAGGTGTGAAAATGGAGCTGACATTCAGTCCAGTCCACTTCCAGGACTCATTTTCAATATTTGGGTTTCTGAAACGCTGTACTTTTTTTAGCCATTTAATTTAGTTTGTAACCCAACCCAATTTTTCCCAGACAAATGAACAGGTACTCCTGCTGTCCTAATCCACTACAAATATAACTTCTCACAGGATCTGACCAAGGCACCTAGCCTCTTTTTGCTCCCCTTCTTTTGTGACTGTTGAGTGCACAGCCAGCCCCTGCCTCTTCTTACCCGGACTGTTCTGAAGTTTGAAGCATCATCCACTCCATTCACTCTGGCAGAATCAAGGCCCAGGTAGTTGTATTTGCTGAAGTCCCTCTCCAGCTTGAGTTTGCCTAATAAACCAAATAAAAATATCATTAGTAATAGCATTCTTGTTAGTAGCAATTTTATCCCAGAATCAGCTTTGTCAAGAATAGTTTGTTATTACAGGATTTTTTTTTTCAAAGATCTTTTAATTATTAGCATTCAGAATAAGAATAGGGTTTTGAATTTGTTTATAATTTGCTAAGCCAATTCTGACTCAGGTATCTGGAAAATATCAAAGCATACGTGGACTTCAGGTATTACCAATGACACTACCATGAATAACTTGAAAAAGGAATCAATATCATATTTCCCACAAAAGATGATATGCATAGAATAGCACACTAAATATAAAGAAAACTCTGAGCATGGCATAAGGGCAACACTTACACAGAAACTCTTCTGATGCACCAGACAGGATCTGATAGAAAATGTGGAAGTTTCTTTCACCCCTTGGCTGCTTAACAACACGAGATTTCTCCAGCAGATCTAAACAAACAAATAAAAATCTCATAGGTCAGGGACAGACTGCTGAGCAAAACCCTTAAAAAGAATAGAACTCTCCATCATTTTCTACTTCGTTGCTTTATATCACCATCAGCAAACCAGAACCTTATTAAATAATGTATCTCAAATATTTCTTTGAGCTAGGGGCAAGCCCAGTGCTCTGGTAAAGGCTGCAATCTCTGAGCTGCAAAGAGAATTCAGGTCAGGGAGGCAATGTACTCAAAAGATGTTAACTGATTTACTGTACCACTACAAAATTGACATTTGGTGGGGATGACTCTGTGGGTGAAAGTTTGAAGAGGGGCAAAATGTTACCAGGCTAAGTGCATGAAAGATGGGTAAATGGAGAGACCAAATAAAGAAAGCATTTAAAATGAATAATCATGCAGCACTTTGTGATCCTCAGGTGTATCAGACTATGAAATAATTCCCAGTGGGGCTGACAGAAGCTCCATCCTGACAGAGTGAAATGGAAAAGCAGCATTTTGAAAAGCAGCTTGACAGCAAGGCTGCTCTCAGTGACAGACACATCTCCCACGAGGGCAGGAATCCAGGCAGGCAGCACAAGCAGCCTGACTTGTAACACCCTGCACCCATTTCAGACCCAACATCATATTTACCACAGAGGTGACAATTCAAGGTTGCTCAGCTCAGCACCCCAGGAGAAGGAAGAGGAATGCAACAAGAGAACATCTGGACAGATACCAGTGTCACCTGCTGGTTTTGCACAAAACTTTTGTTTTTTTCCTTCTTCTTTCTCTAGCACAACTACAGTAATTTCACAATTATAAGCCGCACCTCCCAGTAGCCATGTAGACCACGGGATTTGTCCATATATAAGCCGCACCTGAATATAAGCTGCACTTTCCCCACCCCCCCTTTTTCTTTTTTAAAGCAAGGATCCATGTGTAACAAAGTAACAAATTAGTAGCAGAATTGCTGCCAGCTGGGTTTGGTGTCAGGTGCTCAAGTTGCAACAGTTTTCATAGACCAGCGAAGCCTTTAAAGGCAGCCCCAGGTGCCCTCCCAGCTGGCTTTTACTTCCGGGTTGGCATTTCACTGGGATTTGTCCATAAATAAGCTGCACCTCAATATAAGCCGCACTACTGGGGTAGGCTGGATTCTTCAATGAAAAAGGTGCGGCTTATAATCGTGAAATTACTGTAAATTTTTCCAGACAGCAAGCACACAATTCCCACCCGTTTCTCTTAAGGTGCACATACTCAGGGACATGGAGATAAGGGACATTCAGTGCCTCATTCCAAGCACACAGCAAAGGACTTCCCCCCGTACCTACCATGACACACCCACCACATCATTCTGTGACTGGGTTAAATTCTCTCTAAGTCTGAGCAAGGAGAAAACTCTCAAAGGGAGCCCTGGCACAGCAGGGCTTAGCCTGAGCCGGGTGGATGGGTGTGTAGTGGGGTTCCCTCCACTGTAATAGATGGATTCCTATTCCTGCTGGCTACAGGCAGTGTGTGGTGCCTGTGCTGCCCACTGTAACCACCTCATTACCTCCCTTCTCACAGAGCAAGAAATAAAGACTCTTCTGCAGGGTCTAAAGTAACTTCAACCCACAAAATTACACAAGACTTCACAGTCCCTCCTCCACCTAAACTACAGCGTGTCAGGTTCAAAAATTACTTTCTGCTCCAGTTATTAGGCATTGACAATAATGACAAAATTCAGACAGTATTATTAACCTTCTGACTGGCTAATAGGAGGACAATTTTCAAGTATTTACAGGCAGAGAGAGGCAGATCCTCCATCCAAGTGTTAAAGTGTTGATACTTGGGCAGGAAAAGGCAAGGTGAGCATTAGGCTGTGCTGGCTGTGAAGGTTCTCCAGGCAAGTGTTGGAACAGATCGCAGCCAAATTTAATCTCAAAAAAATAAACAACTTCAGCTCCCACAGTGGCTACACACACTTCAGGAAATGACTGTATTCTCAAAGGACATTGATGCAATGTGGTTTGGCTTATTTGGGTTTAAAAATATTCTACCTATAAATTTACTCAAATGCTGTCATAAAAGCCCAGCTACACATCGTGGTAAAATATTGCATGTAAGCCTTCTAATTACATGCATACCTTCATCAGATTTAAAAAACAAAATCCTGAATGTATGTAAAATTAGTTATGTTTAGGAGGATAATTTTTTTTCTACCAGTTTATCTTATTTACATATTTTTAGAAACAACAAAGTTAAGCAATTCATAATCAGTTTTCAGAAGCCCTACCAATCCATATTCTGGCAGCCTTCATAACTGAGGAAAAAAGCAGTCACTGTCAGAAAATCAGGTATTTTCTTAACAAAGCAGCTGCTGCCAATTTTCTTCCAAATCTGTGTTCATTGGGGCTTTTTTTCCTTTTCTCCCTGTTCCCATGCAGACTGAAACCAGACTTGCAGGACAGATTCAGACCATCTGCCCACTTCTTCAGAAAACTTCTTCCCTTTGTCTGCCCTAATTAGCATTTTAATAAATCGACCACGTGTATTTTTCTTGATGCAACCCCTGCACTGCCAGTAAATTTAGTGCTAACTCCTTGGTGGTTCTGCTGACAGTGGAATGTGGGGACAGATGGTGCTCATCTATGTGAAAATCCACAGAAGCAAAAAACCCCCCAAACTCTCTCCACATCACATTTTGTTACATGGTCTGTGTGAATTATGTAGAGGGGCTCTCCAGAATGATCAGGAGAGCACACACAGAGCTACATAGGGTGTGTTTGTGGCTTAGGTATTATTTCTGCATTATCTAACAGGAAATCTTTAACTTGTTGCATGCACCAAAGGCAACAGGAAAAATTAAACTGCCTTGGAAAAGTTCAACCTTGGAAACACTTCTGTTTGAGTACTCATCAATTTAGATGACTCAAAACCCAGCTACAGGCTACAGGTTCTGAAGATTTTTTTGTTATTCCTAGATATCACTGTTTAAATGCAAGACATCTGTGTAAGCACTCTGCTAAACAATTTGACTTAACATAAAAGAAAGAGAAAAAAAATATTCTGAATACCGCTGCAAACTCTAATGCACAACTTTACACAATTTTTTTTGGGTTACTTGACCCATGAACTCGAGTGACAGAGAAGAATTCAGGATATTTGTATTTTTCTAAATACACTAGAAATCAAATCAACATTCAAGAAAGGAGTAAGTAAACGGTAAAACCAAAAAATGACACTACCTTGGTACATTCTAAATCATCCAGGAGAAGTTTATTTTAGTCATAGTCTCTTCAGCTGGCCATGACCAAGGAGCATTTTAGCTGCCCAACCAAAGTTACAGAACATGTTCTAGTCACAGCAGCTTATTTCTACACCCACATTGTTTTCTCTTTTCCTACCTTGATTATGTAGCTGTCATCAAAAAAAGTCACTGACTAAAAAGTTTCTCATGAACTTTTCCCTATTATTCCCACCAAGTTCATAGTAATGTTCTCTTGGATAAACTGATCCATAATTGCGTCAGTCAAAAACTGCTAAATGGGCAGTATGTGCATTGACAATGACTGCATAATTTTAAGTGTTAAATCCTCATTGCTCAAGTGCTGAATGATGTTTAAAAATGAGCTAATCAAAACGTTTATTATAGTTTTTAGTTTGTTTTCTCAAACTTTTCCTAGTTTAGGCAAAACCATTGCCTAAATGGTGTCAAACATGCTAAGAGGAACACCAAGGGAGATGCTGGAGCAAGTGATGATTAAAAAGAAAAACAAAAGAAAATCAAAAAGAATGGGTATCTCTTCCTATAATGTTTATTTGTCCAGTTTGTGCCATATTTCCCTAAGCAAAGGAGCTTCCAACAGCAATCACATAACATTTCAGGCTCTAGATTTCTCAGTAAGTGGGTAATTACTTCTGACTTTTAAAATAAACAGACAAGTTGTAAAAAAGAATAAGTTGCAAAGTTGTCACTTTGCTAGCTTAAAAAAAAAAAAAAAAAAAAAAAGAGTTGTTGCCTTACATGGACATAGATTTTTTTCATTCTGCTTTTGGAAAAGATGGCAAAATGGGCCCTTTCTTAATCTCTTGCCATTTGGACTCTAAGACATTTTGCTGGTTAAAAATGGCTTTTCCAGATCTGCATACCCTTTACTTCACAACCTGCACCAGTGTTGTCTCCTAGTTAATCATTAAATCACTGAAGGGCTTAGGCAGATTAGGACAGATCACCTCATGCCAAAAGACAGGTAGCAGGAAATTCAAGGAGAAAAATGAAAATTTAAGATTTACAAAAATTCTGGGAAAGATATTGTGAGATCCATGCTTTTCAAAAGGTATAAACTATTGTGAAACATTTTGAGCTGAACTGTGCAAAGCCACTTCAGCCATCAAATTTAGTGTACACAAAACCTGTCACAAAACCAATGAGCCAAGTGTGCACACAAACACTGCCTTCAGTACAAGACAGATGCAGCATCTGTGGACCAAGAGTTTTATTTTAGAGCTGAAAAAAGCTATTGCAATTAGCACCTATTACTTCAAAATCAAACATTCCCATTTTTATATAAGATATATATTAGTCTGCAATTACAGGTAGAAAAGACATTACCATTCTCCTTTCTCTCATCCTCA
Organism: Sialia sialis; assembly: GCA_009812075.1. NCBI lineage: Eukaryota > Metazoa > Chordata > Aves > Passeriformes > Turdidae > Sialia > Sialia sialis. The sequence continues at coordinate 2,910,987 of VRYO01002782.1, read as the reverse complement.
CTAACAAAGTAGTTACAATGAACAGGAAACTAAGAATTTATCTTTTCTGTGATTTATTTCCACAATATTAAGCCCAGCTGAAAGCAACACTCCAGCATTGCCTTCACTCATAAGTGCTCTGGAAAAAAAGCCCTCTGAGTGCACAAGTGCTGACAAGACTGCCCACTGCAACAACAGAAATTGCAAACACCTTGCAGGAGGGCAGAAGGAGCAGAGACACCTCAGATTCGATTCAAAGACAGAAAATGTAAATGCCATTTAGCTGTTTGCAGGTGTCCTTTAAAGCAGCAGCACGCCTTTAAGCAGGGGCTGATGTTTGCCATTAAACAGTGTTGGGATGTTTACAGTCCCAGGTGGCAAACAGCAAGGGTTTCATGTTTAGCAATGCTGACAGGAGTGGTTTGGATTCCCTCACACCATGCCCGCGAGACAGGTCACCTGGGAATGGATGGGCTGTCTAGCAACTGGCACGAGGACTGAGCACCTTACTTGGGCTCCAGCATCTCTCACCCATTAGGAAAAGGAGTTGGGATCTTTACAGAAAGCTAACAAAAAGGCAGGACTAACAGCTCAGGCCTACAGCACATCTCAGACTTCTTCACCCTCCTACTCACCCCCATGCCTGCTGGTGGGGGATCAAACAAATGCAACATTTGCTGCCTTGCATTCCAAGGGGAAAAAAATATCTGACTGAAGAAAAATACAGTAATTTCACGCGTATAAGGCACACCGGAGTATAAGGCGCACTTCTCCACCCCCTCCAGCGAGGATCCACGTGCAACAAAGTAACGAATTAGTAACGGAATCGCGCGATCGTGGGGTTTACTGGCAGGTGCTCAATTTGCAAACATTTTTCATGGATCAGCGCAGCCTTTAAACGCAGCCCCAGGCGCCCTCCCCACGCCATGGGCCCCGGCACTCCCATCCGCCCTGGCAGCTCGCACTTCCGGGTTGGCAAATTTCCGAACTCTGTCCATATATAAGGCGCACCGGATTATAAGGCGCAATTCCGGGTTCTGATCGAACTTTAGTCAAAAGGGGTGCACTTTATATGCATGAAATTAGTGTACTTCAAGTTTGCATAAATCACAATAATTTCAAATTCTCCATTCCCAATTTCTTTTCACAACTCTTCATGATGATGTAACATTATATCAATTCCCTTGGAAATCAGCAGAGTTGAAAGATCTGAGCTGCCACACATGAAATGAGACTGCACTGTGATTTTACACTATTCAAACACAACATTATCTTCCCTGAATTTATAGATGCCATAAATCCCTTCCATTTCATTATTTCCATTCTGATTTTACTCAAAAGATTGACCCTTCTCTTTATGGCACATTAAATGTTTTGGATGTGTCAGCTGGACATTCCCACTGGCTGCAAACTGGTCACACGCAAGCAGTGTGACCTTTCAGCCTCATGGGCCTCTGCTTATCCACACTGGCCTCAAAAAATGAGTAGCTTGTCTTAGTGACCATTCAAGCCACCAAAATAACCCGTCTGCTCCAATATGAAATATATTTTGGTGACATAGGCTGTGGCACAAAAAGCCCACAGCCTTAACCGATGTTTGGAAATTAATCAGAAACAACCATTAAAGTTTAGCTAAAGCATTATGATGTCATCTTCACATCATATTAATACCAAACCATCAGACAGTCAGAAATCAAAGAATATTTATGAATATTTTCATAATCATACTTTCCCTTTTAAGGATAGGAAACTTCAATGCTACTTGCCTTCATGTCTGATGAATTATGAAGATTCTGATTTTGACTGAAACCAGAGTAAATTCTGAGTGGTGTAAAAAAATTTAGGTCCCCAGTATCTTCAGAATCTCACAGAAAAAGAAATGTTTGTGTTGCAATGTAATGCTGTAGATGTGTGGAAAAGGTCTAAGGCAGCCCAACCAATTTGTTTTGAAAATGTAGAGAATTTAAAATCTCTTTTAAAGAGAGATGGATGGACTACCAGATTCTGCAAACATTTAATCAAAGATGAGCTACATTAACATGCTGCTACAGGAACTCAGTATTTGCCTGTGACAAATCCTGCCAAGGATGAGGTGTTTCATAGTTCAGCAAGTAACATCTTTTCCACAACAGGGCTTGCACATCAGGTCTTTTAGTCTTAAATTGAAATTGATCTCCTTGCTATTAGATATTTATTTTATGTGACAAGACAGAAAGAATGCCTAAAATAGGCACATTTCACATAGATCCAAAAAAAGTCTGCCCTTTGATACATATGTCATTACATCATTACAATTACATGTAATGTCATAATTACACCATGCAGAGATTTATGGGGCAGATAAACTGCAGAGCAACTATTTGGATTGCCTTTTGATATGACACAATATTTTAATTACATGACTCAGTGCAGTACTTTCAGAGACAGACTGTTATATGTCCACTCACAAAGGAGCGTTCATTTTTATGTATCTATTTTGAATGTGAAACAAAAAGAAACAAATAACATCCTTTCAGAACTTTGTTGTTCACATTTAATCATCATGAATATATTATGTTTGGCCTTTAATTTAGTTGACTGCCAAATGTCAAAGCTAATAGGGAGCCATAAACACACATACAGTGATTGAGTTTCAAGATCTACTCTGTCACAAAAATAAGGCTCTTAAGGCACGGTTCAAAAAGGTGACCTGGCCACCACAAAAAAAGTCTGCCTCTGAAAAAAGCCAAAACATACATTTATGTGCAAAATTCCTCACAGTGTTTTAAAAATGCTTATGTTATATATGGAGAGTACAGTTCACCTTTGGTGAGTCTCATTATTTCACAACCAGTAAAATGCCAGTGGTGTCAAAAGTCCCATCTTTAGAAGCAGCAGTGAATTTGGTTGAGTGGAAAGAGAGGTCAAGGCTAGGTTAGTGACACCTAGTACAGTCACTCACTGCCCTCTTCCTCCCCTTTTAAAAATAAGAAAACCAAACAAATATGGCTTTATATAGCCCTGAGGAGGAATTTATTTTAAAAGCTGCACTTAAACCCTCAAAAGAAAAGCAAGTCAAAGCATTCTGGGCTGCCATTCAGTTCCCAGCCTTTTTCTTCTCAACAGAGAGCTGGTCAGAATTTCTGAACTGCTACAGATGTAAAACAAGCTCCAAGGCCACCTTTGCCTCCCTAAACTCACCAGCTGCTCATCCTCTCTCATTATAAACCTCTTCCTACACTTGGAGGTGTATAAATTTGTGCAGATGGCTTTGGGTCCAAGTAAACACACTCATCTTATGGTGATCCCCAGCACACTCTGTATCACTCTTGCAAATCACAGGACAGCATCTGCAAAAAATACATGACCCACCAAACCTAGTAATACCACTGACTCCAGGGATTCAAGAATAAAAAAAGACCCTCAGATATCCATATGCATCTGCCACCAGCTTCAGAGAATATGCAGACTCACAAGCATCACTCAGTACTTGTGGAACAGCACAGTCAATTCAATATTCATGATTACTTCTTCAAGTCTGTTCTCTAAGGCACATCATTCAGTACCACAATAGGAATAAAATTAAAAAGCAGAATTTATCACATGATGGAAAGAGATTCCGTTAGAGTAACGCAGCTGATCTTCTCAATAATTTTACCATCTTCTTTTCTGTACAAAACATTTTAATCTGTGAATGTTCTGATACCAAAAGTAAATACTCACAGTTGCTTATAACTCCCCCAAGTGGGTCACCCTTGAAATCAAACTCAATATCCATGTATTTTCCCTGTGAAAGCAACACATTTTAAGATTATAATTTCCATTTAAGAAAAACTGCTCAAGACATTAAGTTGATTGGTTGGAAGGTTAGAAGAGTGATCTGACAGATTTTTGAAAAAATCAGAAAATAATTCAAATCTTCTAAGGCATTATCCCAGCCAGGGATTTTTTTGAAAACAGCTTTAATTGGGTCTGTAAAGCAAGACAGCAACTCACTCAGTTTCTAAGGTTCTATAAATAAAACGCACATCACACAAACTTGCACGGGAGTGCCAAGAACACCAAACAACCCCTGCAGCCACTGAGGTATCTCCATTCTCGTTTACTGGAGGATGCAGGAAGAGATGATCTTGCAGTCGCCCTCTTTCCTCGCATTCACCACCAGCCAAAGGAGAACCAGAGCAGTGCTGGCAGCCAGCACGTCTTACAATCATGGGATGTCTGTCCCCAAGAGTGTGCCTGCCTTGTAAAAGTGATGGATTTTCCCCTCTGAACTCCTTCCTTGGAACTCAGGAGACCAGAGGCAACAATTAAGGGGCTGTCGCTGCACAAGCGGTTTCAATCCCAGCCATGCTTCCTTGACTTGTGCTTGACTTTTCCACATGGCAGAAGATCACCCCCGATCCTTGGATTGTTTTAATTTATGTGACAAGTGCTTAATGTAGTAACAGCTACATTCAGCAGTGACAAAGTGGACGGGCTGTGCAGAAAAGGCAAAGTGCTGCTCGCATTGGCAAGGGCGTTAAGACAGATAAAAGCTGCTGGCGGTAATTCAGCCAAATTCCAAACTCTGGAACAGAGGACACTGCTCACAGTGAGGAGTGAGGCACTGCAACAGGCTGCCCAGAGAAGCAGGGCAGGGACAGGGCTAGCTTGGACAGGGCTCTGAGCAGCCTGGTCCAGTGGAAGGTGTCCAGGCCCATGGCAAGGGGTTGGAATTAGACAGTCCTTAAGGTTCCTTCCACCCCAAAGCTAAGATTCTAAGACAAAAATTGCACATTGAAAAGCCTTATGTTTATACTTCCTTATTCACTGCCTTTAGGAAGAGACTGGATGTTGTTTCTTTTTCTATTTTACTTCTTACAGAACATAAAAAACCAAGCACTTTACACTGACTACAGTAATTTCACAACTACAAGGCGCACCGGATTTTAAGGCACACTTCCAGGCTGTCGGCAAATTTCTGAACTTTGTCGAAATATAAGGCACACTGGACTATAAGGCGCACTTTTAATTTTTTTAAAGCGAGGATATGTGCACAACAAAGTAACGAATTAGTAACAGAATCGCACGATCGCGGGGTTTACTGTCAGGTGCTCAATTTGCAAACATTTTTAATGGATCGGCGTAGCCTTTAAATGCAGCCCCAGGTGCCCTCCCTGTGCCACAGGCCCTGGTGCCAGCTGGCATGGCTGGCGGTTTAGCTCGCACTTCCAGGTTGGCAAACTTCCTTATATAAGGCACACCAGATTATAAGGTGCACTTCCAGCTTTCAATCAAAATTTTAGTCAAAAGGGTGTGCCTTACACTCTTGAAATTACTGTAATACTTTCTAATTTACTGGCTTGACTCAAACTCCATTTTCCTTCCCATACTATCTTGTTCAAGATTAATTCACAGCTGAATGGAATTTCAGAGATAAAAAAATTAAATCAGATAATTAAATTTTCATTTCCCAAGGACTGGGGCAGCTGGGTGTTTCCAAAAGTATTTTTAGCTCAGTGTTTGTAAGCAAAGGACTTGAAAGGCAAAATAGTTGTTAGTTCCACTTTGTCCTGGAAAGACTTCTGGGCTCATCATTTCTGTAGTGTCATGTCTGATATTTGCAGTCTTCCCAGCCTTTTTATTAAAAAAAAAAATAAAAAAATAAAAAATCTCTCCAGGTGCCCCAAATTTTGGCCCTACCCTTGTGATGAAGACCCTCTCTCTGTTCACAATCAGAGGCAATGAGATGCAAAAGGAGCATTCATGGACATGTGGAACATCATCAACTCTTGAGAATTATTAGAAGGGAAGGGGAAGAAATCTCTCAAGTGGGAAAAAAAAAAGCAGCTCTCCAGTCTCACAATGTCCAACACTTTTAACATTTGCTTTAAGTCACAACACACCATTCTCCCAGAGGATAGATTTTCCTTCTCTTGTCAACTTCACACATCTCATAATATTACTCTTCTGGACAAAGTGAGCAGATTACAGAGCTGTATTCAGCTTTCTGATTTTCACAGGAGAAACTATGAGAAGTATGAGAAGTACTCACACTTCTGAACCTCTCAGCTCCAGCATCAACTTTTCAATTGTCAATTCTGATAATCTCTCATTCAGTTTCATGCCCAAAAAAAGGTTTAATTCAACTAGTTGATTAGAAAGAATTTAAGCAAAAAAATAACATTACAAATGTACATATTAAAACTAAAGTTGTAAACATATTTTGAAATGTTACAGAAAGCAAATGGGAACCTAAACTAACAATTTTAACAAAAAAAACCAACAGAACACAAACATATGAATGGCAAAGCAGATCACATTGATTGGAGAAGCCAGATTGGAATAGAAAGATCTACTTGCTAAACAGACCAATTGCTGGACACATGGTCTCTGACACTAAAGGCACCAGTGCCAGAAAATTAAAGAATCCAGCTGCACTGTAATCATGTTTTCATCCGGTCCCAGGCTGCCACATCCTAATTTTGTTTTTCTTCTTTAGCCTCTACTTTGATATTCTATTGAACTCTATGCCCATATCAGAAACCAACAAGATTTCTGGCCAGGAGGTGAAACATCTTTTAAGAGGTTTCACAACAGTGCCCTACTATTAGTAATACACTGGAGAATGAAAATGTGCTCCTGTGTACAAAACAAAATACTGATTGCTGCTGAAGGTGTTCACCTTCTTCAAACTCCACGGTCCTCAGACAGTTACAAGAAAGCTCCCCAAATTATTCCTCCCCTTTTCACAGATGCCTTGGTGACTGACACATGGTGAAATAGAAATAGCCACCAACAGCATAGCACACTCCTTGAAAAGGACTGAAGGAAATACTTACAAATCTAGAGGAGTTGTCATTCCGCACAGTTTTGGCATTTCCAAAAGCTGGAGAAAGAGAAAAGCAAATGCAACAAGCAAATCTATCAGTAAAAAAAACCAATATTCAAATACTAAAATATCTAGGTCTGCTTATATATTTAAAGGAATTACAGACTTCTGAGAAACAATGCCCTGTTCATTGTACAGGCATCAGTCCCTGGGGACAGAGTGTGACAGACATGATCACAAATTACAAAAACCTATAGAAGTCCAAAGAAGTTTTGTCTGAACACTTTACTTGTTTAAAAAAGCTAAAGAAAAATATACAAGAGGAAATTATTCCAAAAGAAAATTTTACCCATATTAAGCATATATCTTTGGGGTTGGAATCAACAAATTCATAATGATATTATCCAAATAACTTTAAATACAGGAAATACTTCTTCATAGAGAAAGAAATTAATCCTAGCTCAGAATATGTTAAAAGCTGGAGGCCAGAAGTGAGCAAATTACAGAATGACACTTTTAAAATTGTTTGCATAGGGCAATTTAATCAATGTTTTGAAATCACTTTATTTGTATCCTTTCAACTGATTAATCCTACCTCAAGCTGAATATTAATCAGCTGAAATCAGTCAGATTTACAATGAAAGTTTGTCTTCAGCTTGACCTAAACTAGCTTTCTGAATAGTTTGGTTTGAATTTCTTTAGTTGAAGTTTTATGACAATGAAAACTCTCTGAGAAAGGACTTCCCAACATTCAGATGGACAGTCACCATCTCAGAGCATGGGCAGGACAAGAACTCAGACTGGGGGACAATTCAAGCTCTAAAACTCATTGTCCAAGCACATGGAGTCAAACAGCAGTGTCCCCTCCATCACAAATTACAGCACTCCCACTTCCAACAAGAGACTTTATTTATCCCAGTATTTATTTACATAGTGTATATATATATATATTCAAAGATCAAGTCCAGTCAATGTTTTTGGACAGAAATAAATACATGCCTTTAGGCTTCCACAAACTTCCATGAGTAGACTTATTCTTGACCAGAGAACTAGAGCCAAAATGAAAAGTTTGTTGATCCTAAAGGCCAGGATAAGTGAAAGAATTGTTTTTAAAATCTTTATGCCCTGCAATAAATCATCTTTTCAACAACCAAATCTCTGAGCTGCATTTTCTTAAATGCAGTGCTGAACAGTAAAGTCATTTATAACTGCATGGAGCCAAGCACAAATGTTCCATTATAAAGCATGAGGCATATTCCCTGGTTTTCCCTAAAGTTCATTGTTTCTAGAAGTTAATTTACAGTAGCAACTGTAGCTTAGTAAAAATAATCCCATAAGATAAATTATGCATATGTAAAATTTATGTCATTTTCTTGCACTGCAGTTTGACTGAAACAGAACTACAAACCCAAAGAAAAATAAATCTAACCACAAATGCTTAATTTCTGTCTAAAACCTACATAAGCAGCCAGGCTTACTCAGGTTTTATTTCTTATGGAATAAGCCAGTGTCTGACCCTCCAAAACAGCTAAACAGGCATCACCAGCACATCGAGTAGAACAAATAGTACCTTAAAATGATAAGGCAATCTTTAGCAAGCTTGGCTGATTGCTCCTGCATTAAAACAAATCTTCACAAACCAAGAAGAAACCAAACCCATTTGGCAGTCTCTGGGGAACAATCTAGCTTTGGCAAGAAAAGCTTCCGTGGCCACCGTGCCATTTCTGCCTGTATCTGAAATCTGCTTCCAGAACAGAGATAAAACAGCACAGCTCTTCTCTGTGAGCCCAACACAATGCAGGGCTGCAATCCCCCATTCAGCTTTAGGAGGAGCACAGCTGATGGTCAAAGAAAGGCTTATCCAGCACTTCTATTATTCTTAAATGTTACATTTCATCCTCTCTTTACAAGTCTTTGCTTATAATCTCTGTTTTGTATACAGAGACCACATTTTAACCATCCAGTTCCCCACTGCTCTCTGCCCAATTTCCTGCATTCCCTTTCATTTTTTTTTTCACTTTTCTGTCTATTCTTATTTGCTGAGTCTTGTCCCCTACAGACTCCAATTCATCACACATAAGCAAGGCAATAAACATAATGTTGACATTCAAGAGTCTCTACAAACACCACATATGATCTGGCCATAATGTGAAATTGTCTTTTGACAAATGACTGTATCTCAGCACCACAACAGCTTTGAAAATTCTGGGAAAGACTGAGCCAGGAATTGACACAATACATCTAAATAAGTCAATGCTAACCAAGGAATTTGTGAAGGCAATTATTAGACAATGGGACAGAACTGCAAGCTTTGAGGATCATCTATCCTATCTCCAGGAAAAAAAAAGGAAAGAAAAAAAAAAGATGATCCTGTTTCTGGCAGCCAACACCTTTAAATTAAAATTACTAATCTAAAAAAAAAAGTTTTTTTATGGGAGAGCAGGAATGGCAGCTGTCAGGAAAAGCAGGCCAACAGTCACCAGACTCAAGAAACAATGAGTCTCAGGGAACAACACGCATGCATATGGATTGGCTTATTTTTTTTCTAAGATCCATTTCTTCACCCTTTGTTTTCCCCCTAAAAGAGAAATAATGCCTTACAGAGCTTGTTTGTTTACTAGAGACTATAATAATATGATTTGGAAGGAAATGAATCAGAGGGACTGAAGTCAAGTCTTTTGATACAGACAAGCATCATCAAGGCAGGGTTAGGAAAGGGCAAGCCCTCTGAGAGCAGCAGGAGGAGGCTGGGAAGTATGACCCAACTTCCTGAGCTCTTCCTTCATGAGGGAAACCATTTTCTTCTCAAGAAAACCTTGCAGATGTTTCCACATAAAACATCTCCTATGGTTTTGGATACCAGATAATGAAGCATCACCAGACATATTTTTCCAAATCAGCTCAGCTGGCACACCAGCACACACACAGGCAATATGCTTGCACATATTCTGTGAGACTCACCTTCAAGGACTGGATTTGACTGCAAAAGCTGTTCTTTTACTTGATTAACCTCTGCCCCTTTTCCACACACAGCAGCTACATATGACATGACAAGTTTGCTTGCCTCTGTGGAGGAGAGCCAAATAAAACAGTGATAAGCATTGGCAAAAAGGCTGTAATATGATTTTACAGAGTAAATCTCCATCCCATTTTCTCAGTGCCAGACAGGAACTGTGAGCACATTCATTTCATTTTTCTCCTGCACTGTTGTACCATCTGGAAGTGCAGAAGGAGACTCATGCCACTACACCAGCAATTCTCTACCCAAACTAAAAAAAAGCCACCACTGGGTACAGCACATTACCTGCTCCTTTTTCATTTAGCCTCAGTAAGAGGCATTCTTCAAGGGAGGAACATTATCCCCTGCTGACACATTGGAAATGTTTTAATCCAGCCTGAAAATAAACAGGCTCAGGCAGTTTCAAGACACAAAATTCAGTCAATTTATATCAGCACAACAAATGCAAACATACAACACATACACATGTAATTACAACTCTAATCTACAAGGAACTGAGTAATGCAACAGCACATAAGGTGCTGCAGTTTGAAGGTAAAACCAACAGAGAAAGTGAAGCATTCATTTAAATAATAAAACTAAATTGGAGGTGCTTTTAAGAAAGTCTGGAACAATTTTTGGACTCTCAAAGCTGCGTTCACATGGGTGTCAATCACCCATGACAGAAACAAAGATTAGATAATCCAACCCTTATGTTTTTGCTGGTCAGGAAAAAGCAGTTGGAAAATTATTTTGTTTATAAAGAGAGTCTGTGATGGTTACTATAATGCAAGATAGTGAAATTTGAGGCAGTATCAGCTGATATACAATGTAATTACTAACATCTGGAAATCCTATCAATTAGAGACTGTGGTCATTAAAAAAAAAAAAAAAAAAAAAATCTCCAGAGAGATCTCCAGAGGTCTGTTACAAATTTAAGGGGTCTCTTTTCAGGAAAGAACTGACAGATGAGAAGTTATCCTTTGGATGTTGAGTTTGCCTATTTAACCAAATTTGTTTGTTAGCATTATATTACTCTATCATGTTGTAGAGGAAACCTGCCACACAGGAAGCAAGCAGGGAGCAAAAACTATAGGTGTGTTCAGAAGGCTCCCATCTCCTTTATTGGTGCCTCAAACCCAGCTCTCATGTTTGACTCTGCTCCCTTCAGAATTTGGAATCACCAAATTATTTAATTTTAAAATATTTCCTAGAACAGTCAACATCTTTAAGCACAGGCACTCAGTCACTGAGAGAAATATGCAGCAAAGCAGCAAAAAAAGCTATTCTAATAGTTTACACACAAGGACTTCAGTGCAGGCTTTGAACATCAGCAGAAGAAAATAAAGGCCCTTTCTCTTATTAGGAACTCTGGCCCAAGAAAGACATCAGGAAGGGACTTATCACCCTAACATTTCAAAACATTTAAATACACCACTCATTCTGGTGATGTACCAAGTTTTCTTGCCCAACGCTACTATCAGTTAACATTAAAAACATGCAGAGAAACAAGGACAAAATCGGAAGCAAATAAAAAGACACAAGTGATGACAGTTCAGTTTCAGTTCTTCCAGGGCAGAAATGTAAAATATTCTGGCTACCAAAAAATTAAAACACAGTTATACAGTGTATCTGTACTAAGAAGTTTGTTTCCTTAACTCCAGGAATGTCCTACCCTCTCCACCACTATTTTGTACTTACCTTTATAAAAAAGGACTAATTCAGGCTGTTTCTCATATGGCTATAAATACTACAGATCAAAATCTCTATGCAAATCTAAATCTACTATTTACATATAGAGAAGTTCAACAGCTCAACCTCTGATTGACCTTTTAATGGAATAAACCAATAATATGTGTATCTCAGTTGCATGAGGTGCTTGATAATTCACAGCTCGAGTAAATCAAGACATTAAACACCACCAGTATAGGAATTTTTGCTAAAGTCTGAACTTTTAGACAGAACCTCAAATAGTCATAATAATAAGAGCTTGGGGTTTTTTAATCCACACGTCTACTGAACCAATTTTCCTGTGATCAAACTGGAAATAAGGATTATATTACAAGACTTCAAGACACCTCAATTGGATTCCACTCATCAAAGAGCACCAAAGATGATGCCTACATTTCATATGCACACAAAAAGTCTTGGAAAGCAACTTCTTGTTCCCTACTTTGAGTCTTGCTCAGAATAAGCACACAAAGCCCCACATATCCTTAGATGCAAAGGAAAGATCTCCCACATTACTTGGAAACAGATGTATGCCTTCCTACCCGCTGCCTCTTTTGCAAGTCACCTCTGCTTTAAATTGCTATCTTTGAAAATAACTGGTTTCTTTCTTTTTTAGGGCCTACCTAAAATGCACTGCAGTTATGCAATACTCACTTTGTTTCTAAACTTCCAGTTTTAAAACTAGCAGTCGTTTTCAAGGATATTTCAGCTTTGCCTAAGAAACTCAGTGTTCTGGCACACAAGCCAATCTTAGCACTGCAGCTGAGCACAGTGTGCAAAGGGCTGATAAAATTTCCAAACTAATCAGCTACAGTTATTTCTTTTCCTTAGATAAACAGCAAAATCCACGTTTTAAAGGTGTGTATTTATTGAGAGACAAGTGGAAACATCAAGTCTACAGAACTCAGAGCATTCAGTTTTCCATGTCTCCAAGTTTCCCACCAGGACAGCCTAAATGTTTTCTTGCAATACTCTGTGACAAGTCAGCATTGACTTGGTACAACTCTGGACACTGATGAGGACACTGTACTGACACGGGACTTCAGCGTGGACACAGTGTGAGAAAACTCTATTTTATGTGAGCCTATATCTGCAGCAACAAGCGTGGCAGCATCACTTTCTGCAATGGCCAAACAAAGGGTTACTGACATCTCTCAACTCTCACCAGCCCCAGCTTCTCTTTGCAGGGCTCTGAACACCCCTGAATGCTTTTCACTCAAATCCTAACTGCTCCTTACCTGTTTTCCCAGCTCCACTCTCTCCTGTAATGAGGATGCATTGGTCTTTGTCCTGGTCCCTTAAAGACCTGTAAGCTTCATCAGAAAGAGCAAAGCTGCAAAGAAAGAAAGAGACAATTGAGAATTAGAAACAAAAAACAAACTACCAATCTGTCATTCACACACCAAGGAAGAAAAAAAAACCAAAAAAAAAAAAAAAAAAAAAACCAAAAAAAACCCGAAAAACCAAGATAAACCCTAAACTCTCCAAGTACTAATGTTCCATAAGTGGTGAAGCATTCAGAATACAAAGACCCACAGAAGCAAAATGGATTTTTTTTTTTCTTAGAGGCTTACTTAGACATCTTTCAGGAACAAGCAAAGATAATCTTGAAGTTTTCCTAAAGACAGCAAAGTCAAAACAAAATATTAGAATTTTAGGGAAGTGTAGTTATCTTTCTTCATTGAACAAAATACCATATTCTCCACTGAAAAAATGTCAATGCAACATCAGGGCATGGTTTGTCTGAAGATCTGTCTAAGATAAAGGAAAGAGGAGAAAGCTAAGAATAATCACAACATAAGCCACAATTCCTACTCAATAAAAAAAAAAAAAATCTCACAACCTTATGAAACACTGAGCATTTTAATCCTTTGGGTGTAGCTGGACTTGTGCATGAATACGTAGAATTATTTCCCACTGGCTCTGTTCTTAACCCAGTAAGTGTGATGTCATGTAGGGAACCTAAAGAATATAATAAGGACCAACAGATTTCCTGTACCAAAAATGCCTTTTCCTGGAGCTCGGAATATCATGACCCTGAAACTCCTGGGCTGCAATTTGAATCCAGATGTGTTCTGCTGCCATGCAGCAACATATACTTTGAAGAAATGCAGATGTTTTACTTATATTTAGTTTTCTTTAGTAGTAATTTTGAGACACAATAAAGATTTTCTTTCGACTGCATATTTCAATTAATGGAATGAAGTACTCTGGAAACTAAGCATTTTCCACTTAAACAAGTAGTATCTGAAAAAGGACATAAAAGCAAAATCCAAATAAAAAGGCACACGTGCATAACCCAATTAAAGAAAAAATATGATACCCAAACATAGCATATTTTTACATGAAATAAACAGCTGCTCAACAGACCAAGAGCTTTGTTAGATTACTGCATCCAGTAAAATATTTAGTGTTTATATATATCCAAAAGTGGATATTGTTTATTATTTACATCAAACAAACCATGCATGAAAAATAGAAATGAACTTTCAGGTCAGTACAAGATGCAGAATCATTGTAGGTTCAATGCACTTTTTAGAAACTTGATTCTTTATTCTACAACAGTTCAGGAGTTTCAGCTGATAACAGCAAACAGATCAAGTATTTTTTTGGACAATAAAGCTATATGGTGCTTTTTTCCCACAGGCAACCACAGCTCCTTTACAGAAGAGCAAGCTCTTTGCCATGACACCAGCTGGAGGCTCCTACTGCTGCAGTTTGAAAGCTTCAGATATTAAACCTACACTAAAATTAGTTCATACTTATTGCTACCACTGTCCCTTAGCTTCAGACTTTTCTCCCCAACAGTTTATGAAGAGCATGCCATGTTGTCTCCAATTTATCCAGGTGCATGTGCAACCCTTCTTTCCACTTCCTCATCCCTCACCTGTATTAGGCTCATCTCACATTTGCTTATTTGGGTTTTGGTTTTGTTTGGCTTTATGGTCATATCTTGTTATCAGCCCAGCCACCCTGCAAGAGAGCCAGGTGACCAAGTGAGGGGCATTCTGAAAGATTTGGGAAACGAGGAAATTAAATACCTCCAAAGCAGCTCCTTTGCTCCTGAACAGTAAAACCCTTCTCTCTGTCTCCAGGGCCTGCCAAGGATGCTCAGCCATCATTTCCCTTCCCCTTGTGTCCCTCCCATCATCTCTCCTGCAGCACATCTGCCTGCCCAGCTCCATCCTCCACTCTCACTGATTTTCTCCAGCCTGTTTTGTCCAAGGCACTAAATTACAATTCTCCTCTCTGCACAGATGGCTGGACCATCCACTTAACACCCATGATCAAAGGTCATTAACTCCTTTGGATACACATCCCACTGAACCCAGAGCATTAATACTGCTGTGCTGATTGAAGCATTTGAACTCGGCAGTTCAGCTGGAGGTGAAAATGTGTTTACGAGAGAGTAGCAGGCTGTAATGGTTTTAGCATTACAACAAAGTCACATTGTGATGTGGCCAACATGCTGGAGAGCTAGCAAAAAAAATATAAAATATTTTGCTGCTGCTGAGAGACCATGACACAATTTCTGGCACCCATTTTACTGTTTGGAATCCAAACTACAGTAGCAATAACACTTTACCAGACTCTGTTACAGACATATTTAGGAAATTAATAATATTTTTTGAATGTTGCTGCAGATATACTTGGAATTTGAAAAGTACAACAGCACTCAGCAAAGCTTATTCCAGCACAGATTACCTTCCTTTTTACATGGAAAAAATGAAAAGCAACAGGATGAAGATGAAAGAATTAAATTGCACTGAGCATTCATGGGCTATGTAAAACAAACTTCAACAACAATGCTGTGATTTCCACAGGTTTCACTGAAGGAAACTGTCTTTCAGCAAGAAAATAAGACTCTGAGACACTTTTCAAATTTATAGACTGGATGGCTCATTCTATGCCTCTTGTCCTTCAAGCAGTCTTGGCCATCAACTAGTTTTCACTTTTGAAACAATTTTCTTGGCAGTAGTTTCACACTGGCATATGAAAACAGCATCAAGCACAGAGGAAGTATTCTCTGTTGATATTCTGAGTTATGAGTTAATCAGCTTAGTACTCATTCATCTTCTCTAATACACTGAATTTAAGTTTCCTGTCAAAATGTATTTTACTGCTTGATGTATTTATTAGCTCTGCCTGCACTGCATAGTTAAAGACACCAAATCATGCTTTTTCTCCTTCCTCCACAGAAAAACTGAGAGCCTAATACTGCAATGAGGTTTCTGAAGTTGGAGGAGAGAGGGGGATTTCATCCAGTTCTGGTTTAATCCAATCTAGTCAGAGATTTCCTGCCATTTTCTCCAATCTACACAACCCACAGAGCCTAATACTCCACCAGGGTATCAAATATTATGTACTACAGACAAAATTAAAAATAAGCCAACTCATTTTGAAAGAAGTTTTTCCATAAGTACTTATCAGAAGTGACCCAGTAGAAGTAAAATCTTTTGTAGTTGCAAAATCTGCCACTAATGTTTCAGTCACTGTTCCAACAACCCAACTGGAGGAGGAATAATCAAGAGTCTATTTAAACAACTAAGATTCATCTCTCTGGCACTGCAAAAAGCAATAGCACATTCATGTCAAATCTTTTTAAACAAAAATGTTTATCTCAAACAAAAAGATATATTTATTCAGATCTCATGTTGACTTTCGTAGCACAACATTACACCTCTCAGTCCTTCCTATCCATTATCAAAGCCTATCTTTACAGTAACAGAAAACCCAAACAAAAACAAACTTTGAGTCTTTTAGTTCAAATTGTATCTGATTTTGAAAATTAGAATTTCATGATATTTGTTTTAAAAATAACTTCATTTAAGGTCAAGTTTAACACGTATTAATGGTCTATAGACCACAAAGAATCCCAGCCTTTTCCTTTTAGCAACGTGAAGAGACATGGCTCTGTGAAGTCAACATTTGCAACCATGGATTTAAACCACATACCACTCCTTGAGCCACCTCACAATTACAGAGCCTAAGTAAAATTTCAGAACAGTTTAAAAAGCAGCTATAAACCATGTGTTTCGAATTAGCTGATGAGTGTGTCAGCAGTATCAGTTACCATACCTTATAATAAGCTCTCCTTTGATTTTTAGGTTTTCATGGAGGCAGATGACATTCTCTTACCACAACAAACACAGAAGCATTTACTGGAGTTCTCTTTTAGCTGAGACTTAAGTATAGAAGCAATTTGAAATCGAAACGCCGCCCACACCTAGCTCAGTGAACAGCCTTTACTTCTTTAGAGCAGGGCCTGTCCAGCCACAAGCTCCAGATGGCCACATCTGTCACTGAGTCCCCACCCAAAAATTTAACAAAGGGAAACAGCATGGTCCTCCGAGGGAGGGAGATTTCCAAAGGGCACTGGCAATTTTCAGCACCTCTACAGCATCTCTGTGCTTGAACACTGGGGCCAGGAAGAGACAGCCTGAAAAAAGCAGCAAGTGCTGCACTTGAACACTCCAGACTGCACCCACCATCACAAAAGCCATAAAAACCTCACTCTTAAAATCAGAAATTCATTTCACAGGAGCAGCTTTTCTTTCATCTTTTTCCTTTAAGCCAAACTCACCAGGATCAGTGTTTGCCAGATACTGCTGCTTCTTTGTGTTATCACTTTC
>VRYO01002782.1:2852009-2892853 GCA_009812075.1 Sialia sialis | reverse complement strand
TTACTGTAACTAGCTAACACTATGCTAAATTCTCTCCAATTGCTCTTCTCATGTACTAATAGAGTCAATTCACTCCTTTACCAGCTGTTGCTTTGATTCAGAGATCCTTGGTCCCCATTCCAGAACATCTATTCCTTAATCTTGGCTATTGGCTGACAACTCATTTGCTACTTTCAAAGGAAATGAGGAAAACCTCTTTTCTTGACTGTTCTAATTCCTCATGAATCAGTCCTGGTACCAGGGCTCAGCTGCTCAGGTATCAGGGTTCATTTCTGCCCAAACACATTGGCAGGATGCTAAAGGCCAGTGCTTATCAAAAACTATATGCCATGCTAGACTAAAAAGAACAGCAGTAATATGTAAATTGTGCATGCATTTTTAATACAAATTGTACACAGAATGTAGTTTAATTATTTCAAGTTTACTTAAGAGCATAATTTAATTTCATTCCTTCTCTTTCTGAATGCATGGAAGTGCTCAGTAGTAAAACAGCAAAGAAATTATTTCTTCCTCTCATGACATGCAGTGGGAAAGTGTCAGAATTACAATTTGTTTCAGTATGAAAATTCTAACAACCTGAGCTAGGAAGAGTTGAAGCAGATTTTTAAAAGTGCTTTGAGGCTTTACATTGTAAATCAGCACTATTTGCTATATATATCCCCTTACCCACTGAAGCTCAGTGGAAAATTCACCATTCAGGAAAAACAACTACCAGAGATTATTTATAGTATTAGCTCATAGTGCAGAATCATTTAATTGCCCTAAGGATAAAAAGTGTACTCCCATTTTCCATAATTACAAACTGTCTCATGTTCAGCACTTTGACACACTTGAAAATAAAAGGTTGATTAGCCTGGCACTGGAGTGAATAAAGAAACAGCTGAATTGATGGGGCATCAGCTAGGATAGACCTTCACAGGCAAGCAGCTGCTCTTTCAAAAAATGCCAATCAGGGAGGAAAAATAAAACAAATTTAAACACCAGGATAAAGAGGTGTGCTAAGACAGATGGAAAGCCTTTGCCCCTATTCATATCCTCTATTTCTGTTTTCCTGGTGAGCACAGAAACCTGTTTTATCAACAGCACTGTGTGGTAACTCACACAGCAGAAGGGTACCTCCTGCACAGGCTGCCCCACTTCCTTATTCATAGGAGCCACTGTGACATTATTGGATGCAGAATAAAGCCCAAAGCTGTGCTAATCAGCCCATTTGATTTGTAAGAAGCAGCCCTCATTTACAGAAGGGAAGGGACAGAAAAAAAGGGAGGGGGAAGAGGATAAAGCCACTCAATTTTCATGAGTAAAACACTTCAGTACACAGACTAAGGCAGAGAGATTTATTTTCTGGTAGACTGGGAATATGGGAATATAACATAACCTCTAATGCTCATATATACACTGCAGGTTTAGCAAAAGACTTGTCTAAGACCAATAATCTGAGGTCTGGACAAAAAGAAAAAAGTTCTTGCTGAAAATCCTGTCTTTCTCACACTGACGGGATTTAGGATGTCTCCAATGAACTTCACTTCCAAGACCTCCCTACAGAGAGGTTCAGACAATGCTTCTTCCCAAAATACTGTGCCTGCATAACCTCCCAGCTCACCAATGCCTGGTTCTTTTCCCTCTCACATTTCCACTCCCACAAAGGGAGGCTTTATTTTGATTACCTCCTTCCACGCTAAGTAAGTAAATAAATAAATAAATAGTTTGGTTTTTTTAAAGCAACAGTGATACTTCCCCAGCACTGTACAGAAAAGCCAAAAATGCAGCCATTGATTTTCTGCCTATTCCAACAACATCTACAACTCAGAAAGGGAACTAAACCAGCAAATTCCTATTTGGAGCAGGTCAAAGTGAAGACAGACATAAATCAAGGCAGGGCAGGTAAGAAGTATCTCCTTGCTTTCCAGAAGAGCAGCTTGGCTTGCATTCCCTCTTGACTAGTCCCATTTTCCTTGACATTCCATCAGCCAGCAGGATGCGCACAACCATCACCCACACTAACATTGTGGGCTCACTCCAGTACAAACCACTAAGTCCCAGTCCCACAGCATTAACCAGACCAGTGTGTCACCCAAACACACTCTCTCTCCAAAACCAGGCTGCCTCACCCCAGGCAGACACCAGCTCCTACACAGGAGGACACAGACAGGCCTCCTACACCTACCCCAATAATTTTATTGGGCTAGAATATCCTTGAAGGGAAGCACAGGAAGCGTTTTCTATTGTTTCATCAAAACTCAGATTCAATTAGATGTTTATTTGCTAGCATGAATCAGCAATTGCATGCTTGATTTAACGACTGCCTAGACCAGCCAAGTCCTGCACTCATGTGTTCTTACTGCAAAACTATAGGCTAGAGCCCCCCGGTAGCCACATTTTACATCAGCAACTGCAGGTTTTTCCTAAACTGCCATCCCAAATACACTGCAGAAGCCTGCAGACACCAGGGCAGAAGCAGCTTCATGGCACAGCAGAAATGCTGATGGCAAGCTCCTCATTTTTCTCCATGGACCTTCTGAAACTTCCCAGTCCCTGAGGCTGGGCTTGTAAAATTTAGAATTTATTCCACTTCCCTGGTTCAGCTGGAGCAGCAAGGGGTCAGCTGAACAGTGAGGGAAGAGAGGGGCAAAATGATTTGCCGTGCTTGGTTTCTGTCAGAGTTTAACTAGAGGGCACAAAATTTTCGTCCGCACAGAAGCAGATTGCACCTCTGAGCTTTTGCACATGGGTCGAAATGAAGGGTTGCTGGGACAGAGGGGGGGAAAAAAAGCAAGAGAAAATAGTCATTCCCTTCTGCATTGAAATATAGAGACTCTCAATATTTTTACAGAAAATTGAATTAGCTGCTGTACCTAATACAGCATGTGTCTGAAACACAGGGAAGTTCACTTGCCAAACACATATGTTCAGTTCAGCTTGGACCAAACTGTACATAATATCTTTTTCTGCAGTACAAGAAATGCTTTGATTATGCTGCTAAGCCATGCGAATAGCATGCAATCAGCAAACTCCCCCCAAAAAACTGTAATTCATCTTGTCTAAGCTGGCTGCAAAGAATACATTTTCCATCAAAATAAAACAATGCATACCAATTATTCCTCATTTTTAACAGTGGTTAAAAAGGAATCCTTAAAACTATTCACAGCTATTTCAGAAATAACAAGCCCAGACTACGGGTTTAAGTTGGATACTTACAAGGCAAGACTCTGTAATCCTATTAGAGGAACAATTATAATAATAATTTTTTCTTCCTATGCAGACAGGAATATACTATTAATTGCTTTTCTCCTTACTTATATAAATATAAATATAAATATAAATATAAATATAAATATAAATATAAATATAAATAGGATGCATCTTTGGGACTTCCAACGTGTGCTTTTCCCAGGCAGTGGCAGAGCACTGATTATCTCTGTTCAAAAATTCCAGTGACTTCTTCATCTCACAAATGAAATTACAATAGGGCTGTACTGGTTGTGGGGTTTTCCTGGGGCATTAAGGGCAGAGTGCTGCTCTTATGATTTGATATGAAAAATTGTTTAGAAAAGAATGTTCCACATCTCTGCCTCAAAAATACATTCTCCTGCTTAGAAAATAAAAAGCCCTGCTTTTTTCCTGCAGCCTCAGGAAGCATCCTGAAGTCAGAAGGCAGAAATAAGTAATTTCCTCTTGATGCAGTGACAGCAGAGATACAGCAAGTCAAGTTTTGGAACCATGCAGGGTTTATTGAAACCATGTGCTCATGCAGGGACTTTCCTCACTCCAAATAATTTTACTGCAGATCTATCAGTGCTTTCCAGAATAATTTGTTCCACTTTGCTAACTCAAGAGAGAAAAATAAATTCCTTTATTCTAAAGTAAAGAAACATGTACCACTACTCACAGAGAGCAAAACAGCAAAGTGAGATGCACAGTTTCACATCCACAGAAAGAGACATGTTTTAAAAGGTCTCACTCACGAGAAAATAATCCAGCACTATTAAACATCATCTCAAAAGACCAATTGTGAGGACCCCAGAGCTGGATGTAGCCCTGCAGGTGGGGTCTCAGCAGGGCAGGGTAGGGGAGCAGAAGGAGTATTCTCACATCCTCAGTGCTGTATTTGTAAGCCAAACTAAGTTGCTAATCACCAGATTTGAAATCCAAGCTCTGTAACAAGGCTAAAATGTTTATCAGAAACAACAGTGGCAGAACTGCAAACAAAAGTAATTCACTTATCTGGAAAACATCTGAAAGGCAATGTCAACACTATGTAATTACATAGTTATGCTGCTACTCTACTCAGAGGTGTTACTGAATCCTTTTTGATTTTGCAAGTAACTCTTAAGTTCTCTTAAAAAACCAAGTAGTTTGTTAAGAAGCCTTACACAACCTAATTTTTGCCTCCCAGCTTTCTTTTCCAAATAAAGTGCCTGCCATGAACCCCTGGGCAAAGTAGACACTAAAGCTTATCTGAGCTTCTGAGAGCTTGTTAGCTCAGGTAAAACATTGAGCTAACATGTCTATCTAGTCTACTAAATGGCATTTGCTCAAGTTTGTGAATGAGATGTGTGGACATATGTCCAAAATTATCTTTCTATGAATGGTCCAAGCAAGAAATGAAAAGCCTCCTTCAGACTGCTCAAACACGAGGCTCCAATTCAGCCCATGTGGACAATTTCCAGCAACAATCCACTGCATCTACGTCCTTGGCTGGAATGCTGATGCTCAAGAAGGATGTCAACTGCACATATTTGTTTTCATCCTCACTACATCCTCACCAAGAATCATCTTGGAGTAATTAAGACCAGTTGCAGCTTGAACTCCACAAGGTTTAGCAACTAAAAAATCATTTCTGCAGTATGCAAAATGGAGAATGTATGGAAGAAAAATGTAGATTTAAACTAATTTACTGAAATGACCACAATTAAACTGTCTTTGTAGTTCAGACCTTTGTTTGTAAACCCAAGTCCCAGCTCTCTTATCTATTCAAAACATAAGTACTAGATTATTCAGTGTGCTAGACTGTAAATATTAAGACTGTATTTCCTGATTCCTAACATGAAAAAGTTTATCCTTAATAACCCAAACTACATTAACCATGCTGTACCCAGAGCTGAATAAAACAGTCTTCTGCATAATGAAGAGGCTGAATGGGAAATGATCTGCTACTAACAGTTTAAACATCAACCTTGCTTATGCGGTATGAAAAATCACGACAAAGGCTCCTAGCAGAGCAGATGGGCATTTGCTGGTGCACCCTAAATTGCTTAAAGAAAAAAAAAAAAAAGAAAAAAAGACAACCATTAAACACAATGAGACACTTTCAAAGAAAGAACAACAGCTGTTCTTACTTGCAATTTGAAATCCCAGATCTTAAAGACAGTACCAGGCTGCCAGTGCAAGAAAAGCATAATGAAAATTCTGGTCCAGGCACACACACTGCATAAAATGGGATTTGTCTCCTTTTTGACAGGGCCTCTACCTGTCCTCACTTTTCAGACTGCATTTAAGAGAGGGAACACAGCAGTGTCCTTTTTTTAAGTACAATTCATTATTTTCAATGTGCAAAAAGTCCCGAAATTCTAATGAAAGGAAAAATGAAGCTATTGAATATTCTACTTCATGTGACAATGTGAATTAGTTTTTAAAAATCTTGGTATTTTATGTCCTAAAAATATCAATGGCATAATATGAATGCTAGACAGAACAATCCAGTTCCAGGAAAATGAGAGAAATAGGATCTGGCAAAAAAGTTACCATTGGTTTAGACTGCTGAATCATCTACACACATCCCCAACATATATTCAAGCACCTTTTTTTTTTTATTTTTTCTTAATTCTCTTCAGTCTAATAATCTTGCCAAGTTCCAAACTTTTCTGTACTTACAAATAAACACAGATTATAGCAAACACACTCACATGCAGGGGGAAAAAAAAAAAAAAAAGGAAGAGAAAGAGATCGTCACAGATAACCAAAAACATTTGACTCTCCATCCCCAATGTGACTGAAGTCAAATGTGAAGTATGTTGTGTACAGGAGTACAAGTAAATATTTGAAAACAGTTCTGAAAACAAAGTTATTTTGTTGAGGCTCTAAGCCAGCAGTTAATTCATGAAGGATGCTCCAAGATTATTTTCCTTTGTACACCATGACAACAATTATAGAGTTACAGAAGCATCTGGAACAGATCTCAAGTGAAGTGTTTCCCTGACAAATTCACTATGTTTTAAAGGTACCCAGAGGAGGGAGGGTGAGACCAGAGGCAGGCAGCACTCTCCACTCCTGGGGTATTTTGGGAGGCAGTTTTGCCTTGAGGCTTTTTATATCCCCTGAGGTCTCTATATACACTCCTCCCTAGGCTAGGAAGTGTTTAAATGCCACAAAAGCACAGAAATGCAACCCTGGCTCCACACAGCCCTGTCAGCCCCAGCCCACCTGCACAAAGCTCTGCATCATCTGTTCCCATCTTGGGCATCCCATGGCCTGGACACCAACAACACCAGTGCCATGCACAAAGAATTTAAAGGGCCTTTTTCACTTCTTAATTTAGACTGAACTGCTTAGAGGACCAGCAGAAAGGCTCATTCCACCAAACTTTGGAATCCAGTCTAAATGTCACCCCAGAATATTCTGAGAATTTAAATAAAGCACAACATTCATATATACACTGCTTTTTCAGGCTGTTTATACTTCTTGGGTGTTGGGTGCATTTTTGGAGCTTCCTTACAACCGCACATCCTGCCATCAATCAGTTCCTGTATTATTCTGCATTATTAGAAAATTTCATGCAATCTAAAACCAGCAGCAAACAAGCTACTACTGTTCTTGTCAATAAGACTATATCCAGCTCTGGAGCAAGATAGCTGAATTATGTGCTATCTGAACCCACTAAAACAGCCCTGCTCCAATTTCAGGAAAAAGCTAAATTCGTTGTATATGGGAGAAATCCTGCTTTATACCCTAATCCTAAAAGTGGCAAGATGCTCTTCAGAGGTCATTCATACTTCAGTATGGCCACTACACAATTACTTTCCTCAAAACTCCTCAGGACTTCTGAGGTCTCCAACCAAGTGTAAAATGAAGTCACCATTTTCCCTCAGCCACAAATCTCTTCTGAGAGAAGAACTCTGCTGAGCCACATGAACAAGTCCAAGGACAGAGTCTCTGAAGAAGCCAGGAATTATTAGGAATAAGAACAAAATGTAAAATCGGATACTGCAAGGTGAAGAAAACTACAGTGGGGTGGTTAAAAAAAAAAAAAAAAGAAAGAAAGAAAATGAAGATTAGGAAAGTACAAGCTGAAACAGAAATGCTAAAATAAACATACTGGGGCAATGAAGGACACTTAACTATGTCACAGGCTCTCATCCCACCACCATCTTCTTCAACAAATAAAGACAGCTACTATGCATCTTACCACTCTGCTACCTATGGGTAAAAGCTTAGTTTTACATACAGGTTAAAACTATCATTCACAGCTGAGGCTTTATCACACCCTTCAGACAAAAATATTTGCTTTAAATCATAGAGGGAAAAGAGCTACTGAAACCTTGGTGTTCCTGGAGATATCCAATCCTTTAACACCAGCAAAAAAAAGGAAAAAGAGCCAGAAGTAAAAATATAACTTCTATATTCAGTATTTACATTGGCTCAAAAGTTGTAAAGGAAACAGCAAATTGTATCCATTGTCAGAGTAACTGCAGATATCCACAGGATAATGATTTATCCCAATAATTATCTACACGAGAATAATTTAAATAAGGAACATTATTAAGTTCCTCATTGTTGCATTTCAACAGGTATCACATTGATATATTTGTGCTTGTATCCCATATAAAGGCAAGCTGGTTTTCTAGAGCTTCCTGCATAAATTTAAGTCCAAATTTGAAAGCTTTACATGCAAAACCATCCAGAAAACTATAGAAATGTTGATTTAAAAGAATTAATAATAATACACTGCAAATTGCCTAAGTGGAATTCTGTAAGTGTCTGATAAAAGCCACCTCCAGATTTCTAAGGCTGCCCTAAAAACTTCAGTGCATAGCCAAAAAAGTGCACAGGGACTGAACTCTTCTTTGAATGTAGCTGGCCATTAGTAGTACAGCTGCCACTTTTACTTTGTCCCCCAACTCAAAATAATCTGTAATTCTCTTAGAGCAAGCAGGTAGGGCATCTCAGACCTTAAAGGGGAGCGAAAAGCCACGTGCCACCTTCCCTGCCAGGGACAGAGAGCTGCTAGTAGCCAGGAGACAAGGTCAAAACAGGAAATTCAAAAAGCACCTACTGTCCAAATCTCTTACTGGTAGGAAAGTAATACAGCATAATGGTTACAAATATGTGGGATGATAATCTATTTGATTTCCCATTGCATTCACTTCAAAGATGCCAGCAGCTCCCTTTGTCACCAGGGAAAAATCGATGTAAAATAGCAAGACAGACAGCTTGGTTTGCTCTCATGACTAGCTCAGCCACAAAGTAAGCAAAGCAGCAATTACATCAACTGAAAGAGTAATTACATCAACTGAGAGAGCAGAACAGAAGTGTAAGAACTGCAGCAAACTGTTTGAACGCTGAAATGTCATACTCTGCCCTGCCAAGTCAGAGACAAGTTTGATCCTGCCTTGCAGATAAAGACAAAACCAGCAAGATTAACAACATTAAAACAAAAACAACAAGCCAGCAATTAAAAAGCTTGGTAAACTTCCTATTACACCTATGCAAATAGCCACAGACTATGAAAACAACACTTTTATTACATGGTGCCAGAACAACAGCAGTGCAGTAGTGCACTCAGGGGAGGAATGAACTATGAAAATAAAACCTCTTGGATCAAACTTTATCAGCTATAACGCTATCCAAAATCACCTGACCAGAAACTTTCCTGCAGCAATTCAGTTTGGCTGCCCATTCAAAGTGTGACTGTGGCCCTACTCTTTCCAGAGATCATTAAAAAAAAAACAACACAAAAAACCAGAAAAGCAAACCCTATCCAAGCCCTGCAATTATGTATTAACTGGCGTCACTGAAAGCATCAGTCACTCTCACAGACGCTCTTGAGGAAACACAGAACAGAGGATGAGGTGTTCCCTCCTTCCTCTTTCAGATTAGGGCTAAGAAAACACCTGGACAGATTTTTCACTGCCTGAAGTGTGTTTCTCCAGTGACCAACTAGGAAATCCACAGGTAGGGATGTCCTTTGTTTATTAAAAACTTCTGTCTCTTTTTCCTTCTGTTTTCCTGTGCTGGCCAAGCCTCCTCTTTAGCTGGGACAGCTGACCTTCTCAAGCACACCCTCCCTATCATCACACACAAGTAGCTCCAGCCTAGACAGAAGCTCACACAAAACTCCTGGAAAGTAAATAAAACACAGTTTTGGTTCTTCACGAGCTCCCACACAGAGCTATGGGAACATCCCATGGCAGATTGCTCTAGACATGCTGACATTTAAATTCTGGGCTTCCCAAACCTGAATGTTCTCTCCAAAACTGCAGACATTGGAGAATTTGAGCTGTCATACCAACAGGAGATAGAAGAGTTTTGGTGCCATACTGGCCTGGTTTCTATAGCAATCTCTAACCAAACCACTGCCAGAAATTTTGTTTTAAATAATTGCTTTCATTTTTCCAGCTAGCGCTAATACCAAAGTTACATTATTTACACAAAAGAGAGGCTGAAATAAGAAACACACTTTATCTGATTTTACTTCTAGACACACTTTCTAGGTTAGATGCATTAGTTTCTTTATAAACAAGAATTTTACATTGCTCAAGATCACACAACAGAGGCCAAAAGTCTTTCCCAAGGCACACCTAAATGGTGCAGTGGGCTTACCCACAATCAATTCTTCTGAAGAGTCTATGGCTCAACACAGACTTGCACATCAAAGAAAACTAAATATGTACATTTCCACAAATCAATGGGGGGGGTTTACCGCCCCATGGCAGAACAAACACCACAAATTGCAATTTGTCTCACAGCATCTCCTCATTAAAGTTCCTGAGCAGCTAAAAAAAAGCCACCTTGAAGATTGCAAGGTCTCTGTGGAAGTGCAGAACCTCCCTGGACATGCCTGAACCCTGCTTTTAGCAGTGACCCACTGCTGCCAGAGCAGTCAAGCCTAGAATTAGCTGCAGCTCCAAGGACGGGATGATGCCAGCTCCATCCCAAAGTGTCAGCCCTTAGTCTGTCCTAACCAGCAGGGTAGGTAAGCACAGTGCTGCTCAACAGCCCAGGCCTGGCTCATGCAGGACTCTGTGGCCACCCTAAGCTCAGCTCAGGATCTACCAAGCAGCATCCAAGGACCAGCTCCACATCTGCACTAGCACAAATCCTTAGGTGCAGCATGAGGAACTCCATATTAAAGGGGATGAAAAGTGGTTTAGGCTTGCCAGAGATGCCATAAGGCAGCCCACATAGCACTTATTTTATACACCTGCAATACTGTCCAAACATCTCCTGAAGATGGTGAGTTTACCAATTTTAGCAGAGCTAAAATTGACTCTCTTGATTCTGCAATTCCCATAAGCATCTAGAGACAGGTGGGAAGGGAAGCAAGGTCACCATAAAATAGGGGATCATTTTATATTTCTACAGTTTAGAGATGATATACCAGTAATAAAAACCACAACAAAGATTATTTCCTAATCACTGATTTTTAAAAATGTTGTTCATTCAGCAGTGTCAGAAGACAAAACTCTCACACAGAAGCAATACAAAATAAAGAAAATTTGTGAAGAGACCATAGCTGCCCAAACAAATTAGGCTTAACCTTTTTTTTAACTTGGGACTCTATATGGACTTGCAGGAAAATCTATTACTATCAAGCAATTGAGATCTCCTGACAAAAATTAAAAGTCAATATTTTCTCACTTCAGTCTCCTACTCTTAAAGTAGATTTCTAGTGTTTGGGCTCCAGAAGTCCTTGCTGTGAGGTGGGAACCTGACCCTACAGTTATTGTCATTAGTGACGAATGATGTTTATGAAATACTTTTCTACCAAGTTCAGACTCTCATAATACACACAAGAATGACTCTTGACCATTTCTGTTCTGGAAAACCGTCTCTCAAGAGAGACAAAAAAATGTGGAGATCAATATATTACTATGTACTTGATTCAAGGTGGAACCAAGTACATATACTGACTTTCAGAATGTCAGACAAACTTTAACTCACAGGTTTTATTTTTAAAATATTCCATCATTTGACAGCAATTTTTATGCAGCGAACCAAATTAGCAGAGCAGAAAGTTCTTTAAGCAAGGAACTGTGTCAATTTAGCAAGCTATTGGGGTTGCTAAACAAAATTGTGAAGAAAGAAAACCCGAGTTTAGCTAGAGTTCAGAACCAAGAGGTCCAAGAACTACCAGAAAATTATTTCATCTGATTATTGGGCTGTTTGCATTTCAGACCATGCATCTGGGAGAGCAACAGATGAAGTGTTAAGGCAATAAATTAATCAGAACCAAATAATTCCAGAACACTTTCTACAGGCAATTTTCATTTAACCTAAAAGTTAACACTGAAGGAAGATGCATAAATGTATGGCCCTGTTTAGACACTTTTCCAACCACTGATCGCTCTAGCCAGTCTCTGAATTTGTGGCTGAAGGGCCAGGTGCAACCTCACAACCAGCTGGAAACACTTCTTCCCAGTGTCACACTGAGGAGAGGAACAGCTGCCTTCAGCCTCACCACTAGGACTGCAAGATAAAAATTATTGCTGCAACATGCAGACCTTGAAGACCATGTACCTCACTCTCAGCCACACCTGCAAACAGCACCTTGTCTTATTATTCATCCTATTTTAGTCTTAAAGTTTGCATTATGCATTTATGGTGCTCTGGCTGTCCTCTGTGAATGGGCTCATTTCCACCCAGCATAGAGAAGTTTTAATTTTCCTACAGTTACCATTCAGAATATCCAACACGTTTCTGTATTCATCACGAGAGTGGGTTTTTTTTTCTGCATTGCACAAAGATAAATTAAGAGTTTCAGACATCAAAAGTAACACTATATTATCCAAACATATTTAACACCTCGAGGCTTCCAGGAGGCAGCTTGGACTTTGAAAGAAACAGATTTCCTTGAAAACAGACTGCTTACTTTACAGTGCTGTAATACTGGCTGCTGCTAACAGTTAGGGGGAATTGTTCTTAAATGCACATACCAGGGCCTAAGTGCATGAAAGAAAAAGAGTAACTCGTTTTAACTTCACTTTAAAATACAGCTCAGCTAATAAAAATTCATTTTGGGGGAGTGGTGGTGTGATTTTCATTTTGGTTGCTTTAATCAACAGATCTTTTGAGGAGAGAGACAGCTGGTACCATCTGTTCCCGGACAGAATGAAAACTAAAATTTCTTTGCCGTACTTACATGTGAGGACTGAGTTCGTAAAAGTTTCGATTTCTGTATTCTTCCACTTTCTCTGGAGTATAAATGGGTAGAGATGTGTAGGGGTTTATTGATATCACCACGCTGCCAATGTACGTCTGTTGAAGGAAAAGAGAAAATTAATGCAGGTTTTTCTTTTTAACACACCTTTGCTGCTTATATATTATTTACTCATTTAATAGTTTTGTGGAAACAAAAGAAACAAGAAAAGACCTAATTGTAGCAATGAATAAATATATTCATACATTCTGAAACACCTTTTAGATGCTCTCTCTGTTGGGTAGCAAGTAACTGTTGCTGTGTAATTGAAAGTCTCTTATTTTCTAAAAGAAAGCCCAATCGTACCATATTTCTGTGACTAATTCAGCTGGGGGAAGGAAAGGCAAAAGGACACAGATGTTCACAGAGAACTGACTCCATCTGCATGGCAAATGTCACACGAGCTCTGCTGCAGCCCTTGGGCACTCACACCAAACTCCACAAGGGAAGGATGGCACTGGACTGTGCCTCTCTTCCCAACTTGATGTTGTCTTGTCAAAGCCTCAGGCACAGAAAAAACCTGAAGAGGAACAGCCTCAGACAGGTTTTTCTGCCAAAGGAGAGATTTAGTGTCAGGGTTCAAGCCAAAGTCCTGCCATGGTTCCTCAGCAGATGTGAAGTGTAATTTGTATTTCCAGATTCTCAGCGTACTCACGGCCACCCTTGGAAAGCCAAGGGAGGAAAGTGTTGTTTCCCTCTGTTAGATCCCATGCACTGCTGGCCTGAAGGAAAACCCATTCTGTACACCATGACTCCCATGTCTGCTCATGACACAATCCACTTGAATCCTTGAGCCTACTGTCAGACATCCCACAGCTTGCTGTGCCTCCCTCCAGCTCCAAGGGCTGCAACCAAATGCACAGAGTGCAAAAACTGCCAAAAATCCCATTCCATCCTGCCTGCAGATACTGACCAAAGATCAATAAACCCCAAGTGTTTGGTATCTCTTTCTACAGCTGGGAAACAAATAAGTACCACCTGATGAAACATGGTTTTCCAGTAACCAGTGCTCCCTGTACATGCTCTACACAAAAGGCATGGGTTCCCATTATTTGGATTACATTTGCAGTAACTACAGAAGGAAAAAAACCAAAACAGTTTTTTTAATGTGCTATGATTCTAAAGGGGCATCTGAGGTACAATGACTATTTGGATTTTCCCCCACAATATTTCTTAGAGAAAACACTGGGAGTTGCACTTTTAAATGGGAGGAGAGGCATGGTTCAGCAGAGCACCAAATTACAGCCAGGGCTCCAATAACAAATGAAAAATATTAATTGCTGCAACCCCTCCAGATCCAACTTCCATGCCTAATGCAATTTCCTGCTAAATGCTACTAAATCTGCTCCCAAGCAGAAAGCAAGGAGAGGAATATTTCCCATTTTCCATATGCACAGGCAAGCTGTGAACTCACAGGGCATTTTCTGTCCCAAACAGAGTGGAATAAACCAGTGATAAAACAAGTGGCATGAGGCCCCCAGAGACTCTCACAGCTCATACTTGCAGTGTTTCCTAGTCCTGGAATGGATCAGAAGCAGCCAAATAATTCAGAGATTTGCTTCTTCCAAGCACACACCGCAGTGTGTGCTTATGTAAATGCTGTTCAAATAAAGAAAAAATTGTTCTAGTTTTGTGGTCATCCTCCCCCTACAGAGGAAATCATTTTCCAACTGTGCTTAATCTCTTGGGTTGAACAAGATGGAAATGCTAAAATTGCCTTTCTACAGTGTTTACTTTGCTTTCTCTCAACACATGCAGCCTTGGCAATTTGGAAGTCCACAGATTCCTGGCAAGAGTAACAGATGCCCAAGAGTAAGAAGCTTTCTAGTCTTCCCAAGTGCACACATACCCCAATTAGGACTCTTCTCTGATAAAACATTAGTAAATTGTTTCCTCCTAAATCTTAGGAATTTGTGTGCTCAGCCTGTTGTGAAACCAGTGTTGCAAAGTATCAGCAGAAGAGAGATGAAGGCCAAATCTTCAACACTGTATTTTGAAACATGAATTCTTTGGAAGGCAAAGATTTGTCCCTATTCTGCTACCATATTAGCATACAACTTAATTGCTAAGTTCCTTGAAGCACCCTGAGACATCAAGATAAAGATGACTGAAAGTGAAAACCTTGATTTTTAATTTTGAATACAGGCATTTAAATGAGATTTATTTAGAGCTATGTCTTCATAGCTAAGTGCTGCTTAGACAATGTATTTTGGGAATTCAAGTCAGCTCTTTACTGCCAGATACAAACAAATACAGGCAATTTCCTAAAATGCTAATATTTCAAAAGGTCAAACAGCTATATTGAAACAAAGACATACTCCAATCCATTTTAAACACCAAGCCAAAGTGTGCCAAGAAGTCATTGGGTTTGTTGCAAAGCTGCTTACAAGAGCTAATGCGTTTCCTCTTACGAAAATGCCAATCTCTCAAAGCTGATGCCTAATAGCTACTTGGTACTGGTGGTCTGTGAGATCCCACATAACAGGGGTAAACAGATCCGGAAAATAGCTTTCCCACATAACATCTGTCTTCCCACCAGAGCTCTATTATAAACAAACAAAATAAATGGCTTAAATCCTCGAGCGAGCGACAAGCACAGAAACATTCCAGGGCTGAAAGGAGAACGCCCAAGAGTAGTGAGAGACCATACCATGGCACCCCAGGGACAAAAGGGATTCTTGAGTTTCCCTGCTTAAGGACAAAAATGAAAGAAGAGTGGCCTGATGATGATGGGTGCACAGAATACAGCCAGGAGAGTTGATTTCTTTCTTGGTTTGGCATGGTCTCGTTATGCAAGTTGGGATGGGATCTGCTATCTCCTCAAGTTTTGCTAACTAGATTCTTGATAATACTCCTTCCTCCCAACATCTACTCCACTGCAGCTCACAAAGGTCAATTCTGTTTGCTCAGAACACAATGCAGAAGGACCCTCACACATCACCTCTCAGCGAATCTCTCACATGGTGTGGCAACGCTGCAGTGGGCTAAAACTTCAGCTCCAGAACATTTCTGTCACCTTCAATGACCACACATTCTGCATTCTCCACCAAAATAACTCATTCCTGCTCAGATAAGGGGTTAACACCTTCAGCAGGAAGAAAACGCCAAATTCCAATTCAGCCCAGTAATGTTTGTTTCACATCACTTCTAAACACTGGTCCAGATGACCAAGACTCTTTGATGTCCCACCTTCTCCCTGCAGGACTGGAAACCAAAGTAACCACCTGGGGCTAGATATTGGTACTACTTCAAGTCTACAGACACCATGCAAGGCCTTCTGAGCCTCTCTCACCCAAGCAGACTGGCTTCAGAAAAAGCAGGACAAGGCTCTTGCTGCTTTTGAGAAATGCACAGGCAGCAGCCTCTTCCCAGTCAAGGGCTAGGGAAATGTATTGCTATAAACTGGACATTTCCAGCTGAGATGCTGCAGAAACCTCACAGTGAGTCCAGGGAAAGATCCACAAACACCTCTGGGTGCACAAGCACTGCAATGAAATGTGGAACACAGGATAGAGGCAGTGAGGACCAACCCAAGAAGGGGATGCTTTAGAAGAGCACTACTACAACTTATGGGAGAATATGTCACATCCTGGGACAGAGTATATTAATAAAGCTATTTTTCCTCCTGTCAAAGTTAGACTTGCAATGCCTCAAGGGCCAGAAGAGAGGAGATTGTATCTGCAGAAGCCAGGGAACACTTCTGACACCAGCTGAGGCTGCAGCACAGAAGTTGTACAGCTGGGGCTGTCATAAAAGCCCACTCTGTATCTTTAAAAGCTTTTCTGGATCTGTGGCAAAATCTCTGCAAAGCAACCTGCAATCTGCAGAGGTTAAAATCATTAAACATCTACACGGATTTGTTGCAAGCCTTTTGGAATTGTAGCCTACACCCCTTTTGTCAGTTCTGCCAAAAACAAATCCACTGCTTCTTTCCTCTTGTAGCCTGTAGCAGCCCAGAGAAATTGCTGCTGCACACAAGTCAGTCCTGCTGCAAAATGCCCCAAGTGCTAATGTACCTGGCAAGTGCACTAAATTGCCAGGGGTCACAAGGTTTCTTTCTGTTTATTTAATTTGTTAAACTTTGGGGCACAGAAACAGAAAACAAAGAAATTTTAGTAAAATAAGATCGCTAGATTGGATTCTTCCACTTATGCAGGCCAATTTAAATACTCCATATATATATAATGCACATTCCTATAGTAATGGCTATGCTCAAATAATCCTTTGGTTCCCACAACTTTGAAGAGTTTCAGATCGTGCCACCAAAACAATTCATTGAAATGGGAGAAAATGAAGTAGGATCAAAGAAAAGTGTGACTTGGTTTTATTGTAATTAATCCAAAACCAAGTACTTGCCCAGTACTGTTTTCATTGTGGTGGGGGAGGGCTGTGTTTTGGTTTCGTGGGGTTTTTTCAACATGACACATGAAAATTATAACATACAGTAATTTCACGATTATAAGCCGCACCTGAATATAAGCCGCACTGCTGGGGTAGGCTGGATTCTTCAATGAAAAAGGTGCGGCTTATATTCGTGAAATTACTGTAATACTCATTTTCCTTTGTATTTGCCTGACCTGCTACAGTTCTGGATCCTGCCAACTCATAAGCATGTGTGCCACTGCATGTTCAGAACAGATGAGGCCAAGGAGATGGCAGAGGAAGCCTGTACTTACATGCTCTAAGTTTTTTGAGCTGTCTCAATCTCAAACGGAGAGCAAAATTTAAAACTACAACTTCACTCTATAATGAAGTTTGCCATTTTAATAAACACTACTAGCTAGATCAGTACTGTGTTAAAATATCAGCTATGATATTGTGAGCTCAAATTTGTTTTATATTGCGGTTGGCCACAACAAAACAGTCAAATGCACTGTGCCTCTGGTCCATTGTGTTTTTTCAGGTTGGAAACACAAAATTGCATGAGATGATGTTTGAAAAGAGTAAGGAAAAGAGCAAGACTAAAAGCAAAACCACCTGAGCCCATTTCTCTTTCTGGGGCTTTGATTTACTGTGTTCCTGTGTATGGCAATGGAGGTGTTTGTATTGCTTGGAGGAGAGGGATGGGCTGGGTACTTGAAAAAGACAAACAAACAAATAAACAGATGCAGATTTCATCCTGTAACACTCCAGGGTTTGCCAGCACCTTTTCACATACAAAATAAACTCCACCTGTGATCCAAGCTGAGCAGCTGCACTTCAGGTTGAGGCAATGCTGGGTTAGCACTGCTTGTGCTTCAGTGAGCTGGGAGCTTGAGTAGAGAATTATACCACTGGATTTCTGAACAAACACAGACTATTCTCCAGGATGATGAAAAAATCTCTTGCTCAAGCCCACCTTCCCAGAAACAGCATTTCAGCCTCAGAAATAGAGTGGACAAAGTCTGCATGTTGTAATAGAAAAAAAACAAACCAATCCTGGTAAGCTACACTATGTGCTTAATGCAGTTATTAACCAGGACTGGCAGCCTTGTAAAGCCTGGATGGGACCGTAAGGCTGTATAAAAAACCTACTCAGAAGTGCAGTGGATGAGGTCCTAAAGGGATGAGAATGGAGAAACAACCAAGGAACAAAAGAAACTGAGGAGACAAAATACCAGTTTTGTACCAAGTACATTAATGGCTGATATAATGACTGAAGAAACAGCTCAAAGAGGTCACACAAAGGCAGAACCCTACATCTGTATCCCAGAGCAAACAATCACAACACAGGCAACCTATGTCAAAGGGGATAACCACACTACTCAAATATTCTTCAACACAGGCTTGAGCCTGCAAGCCACAGTGCAGGCAGCAGCAGCAGCCCGGACAAGCAGTGGGCAACCCACACTGGCCAGGATCAAGATCTTAAGTGCACTGCAACCTGAGATCCAAGCCCTGGAGTAAGAGCAGATGGTTTGCCAGGGAAAGACACCCACACTGCAAGTCGGAGCGAGTACGTGGAGCGGATGCACCAGCACAGATTGTCAGGTTTCTCTGCTGAGCTTCTTGAGGGCACAGAAATCTCTGCCCTGCTCAGTGGACATTGCTGCAAACCTCAACAGCATCATCCAGTGCTGTTAGTAATGAAGCAGATTAATCCTCTCTGCTGGTCTTCTCTCTGCCTATGTTGGAATGATTTATACAAACAAAAAGAGTTCCTACACAAGGCAAGACCTGAAAATAAGCAATGAAGAAGTCAGCCCAAAGGTGACGTGAGGAATTTTCAAGACAGTGTTTAAACCCTTGAAGATCAGTGCTTGCCCACTTTTCAAAAGAGCTATACTTGTTTTCACAAGCAAACAGCAGCTGGGGATTGGATACCTGTGTGCCAAGAAACCACTGGTGAAAACATTAGTGAGAGTATTCACTCCAAAAAGTTCCAATATTTCTGTGTATGAAATGCGGGGGGAGAGAAGAGGAACCTTCTGCCATGTTGCAGCCAAGGCTAACCTATGCTCCTCAGGGTGAAAGCCATGTTTTTACAGCCCTTGGAGACTTTTGCTTCTATTTCTTCATTCTTAAATCTTTCATTAATCTTCCTTGAATGTTTTGGTTTCATATAACATGCACTGAAACCATCAATAAACGCCTCAAATGTCATCATCTCCTTAGTGAAGAAACACACAGTATTTTGAGGCAAAGCTAACACTACAACTGGAGGTATTTAACATACTTTCTCCTCTCTTTTTTCAAAGTATCACATCAGAGGCAAAAAAGAAAGAATGTGTAGGGGAGGAGGAGACCCCTACATACAACCCACCACATAGATTAAGTTTTCTCTGATCGGTATTACTGTTTTCTTACTCCTTTTTGCAAATACTGCATGGAGCCCTACAGTAACAGGGCCTCAAACACAAGGCTCAGAATCCTGGGAGCCAAACAAAAAGGAAAGGAAACAAAGCACTGCCTTGAGATAAATAACTCTCCTCCCACAAAGCACTTCAAGGTAAAAAGCAGCCAACCTGCTGTGAAAATCTTTACTCTTGACTCTGGGCAAGTTCTAAAGTTTGTTTTGCCGGAGCAGGCTGTTGTGAAGGGCCAGAGGACCTACAGGATTTTTATCTAGATAACAAAGCAAAGCAAGATTTGCAGGGAGGGAGAATACTTCTTAGGCCACAAGCTATCACAGCAAAAGATGTGCCTTGGGCACACAAGTCTTTCTTCACATCTGAAGAAGCAGCAGGCTTCAAGGTCCTAGCCTGTGGCAGCTGCAACAATATTGTTACTACAACTCAGTAGCTTCCCTCTAAGGGCAAAACTGTTGAGGCACTGATGGGAAAATTGCTCAAATCGACACAGGCATTTCCCAAGGGAGGAAGAGAAGGAGCTGGGAGGAAACTCAGGTCCCCTGGGCTCCCGTCACAGGCAGATGGATGCTGCTGTGATCCAGCTCCCAAACCATCCTGCCTTTGAGAAGCTGGGCAGCCACCACACCTGCCACTCCTCCAACTCCCCAAGGAAGACCAGCAGCCCAAGCTGGACTCACTGGATAAACACAAGTAAACACATGAAAGTACAAGAGAGCAGGGTCAGATCTGGCAAGACGAAAGATTCTTCTGCGTGTGCAGCACAGTCCTGCTACCAGCCAGCACACACACAGCTAAAACGTGCCCAAAATCCACAGGGGACAACAACCCGGCTCAAAACCCAGCAAAGGACTCCACCCAGTCCCAACAACAACATTTTAAAGGTGAACGTGATCATGCTGGCATCAGGAGGTTCTAAACAATCTAAGGTAGCTGAAAATAAGATGAATCAATAGTATAGACAGCAAAGGCAAGTCAAAACCAGAAGAGGCTAACCCTAAAATATTAAAGCAATCGAGATCAACAGGAAGCAGCTCAGTCTATGAAACAAGCACACCACAACAGCCATGCCAGCAGAAGGCAGCCACAAGGATGGTACCTCAAACAGATAAAACAGAGTTATTATCCTGGAATGCTAAATATTTAATGTTTCAGTGATAAAACAAGAAATGTTCAGAAACATAAGACTGCTGCTGCCCAAAGCAGCCCACAAACTCCACGCTCTAGAAAGTACAAATTAAACGCTGACATCAGAGAAAGACTCTGTTTTGTTGTAAGAACAAAAAGCAAACAAACATTTTCTTGTAAGGAACAAAATGTTGACCTCTGCAAATTTGGGAAGACTTCAAGAAACAGTCATAACTGTGGGGAAAAATGTGCAGGGCAGCAGAATAAAGCCGTATCTGACCTCTAAAGGCTGACTCCTGTGAGCCTACGCAGCTCCACTCCCATCCAGACTCCTCACACCTCCCCTGACACTTCCACATGCCTCACAAAGCACAAACCCCAGCATAAAAATACATTGCAGACCAACACAAATACTGCATTTTATCCAAAATCTCTACCATTCAGGAGTCACTGTAAATGCAGACATAGACAGATGCCCCCTCCCATTTGTCAGCATCCCAAATGGCAAAGGAAAAATAATTACTGAACTGGATTGGGTGCACATATTTCAGTCAACTTAGGGAAAAAAAAAAAACCTTAAGAGAAGGAGCTCAACAGAACAAGTCAAAGATTCATCAATCACACACAAATCGAACTTTACAAATGTATTTTAAGTTTTCCATGCGGTCTGCAGGTCACACATTTTAACCACACAAGCTGCTCCCTGAAACCTTCAAATAATCAACATTGTGGGATTCTTTCCTACTTGCTAATGCATCGCCCATGAGCCACATTTTACTTCGTAAAGTTAACGAAAGACTCCCACGGGCTTTTGTTACCAGCAGTTACAGAAAAGAACTTTTGTGGAACAGCGATGCAAATTTTATCAACGTCAAGTTTAAGAGTTGCAAAAACAATATAATAAACAATTACAGCTTTCTAATGAGATTTTTTTTTCTTGGTCAGACATACCTCAGACATTTCCAGACATGACTAAACTCTAAGATTCCCATTTCCAATTAACACATGCATGTTACCCAACAAACCCTTCCCCCTCCCAAAGCCACTCAGCATGAGATTACTGCAGAATCTGACGGTCTTTAGTAGAATATTTGGCCTAACTCCAGCTCCACCAGCCTTCATGCTTATTTTTATAGGCACAGCCTCCAGCTTTGCACTCTAGTATGTAACACAACACCCAAGTCTATTAAACTTTCCACCAAATACACATAAAATTGAACAACAGGTAATCAAGCCACAGACTGTTCCCATACTCTTAGGAGGGAACTCATTGCTCTGTTTGT
The DNA here is from genome assembly GCA_009812075.1 of Sialia sialis. Classification (NCBI taxonomy): domain Eukaryota; kingdom Metazoa; phylum Chordata; class Aves; order Passeriformes; family Turdidae; genus Sialia; species Sialia sialis. Next base: position 2,871,239 of record VRYO01002782.1, on the reverse strand, counting down.
ATGTACCATGGCATGAAGCTTTGCCAATGTTCTTGAGGGGCTTACAGTGAACATGCCTGGAATGACACAAAAGGACAATCAGAGGATCCAGATCTAAATGCAAAGGGAGCTCTTATAGAGCAGATCTAGAGTTTCAAAGGGGCAAATGGAGCTGACACTAGGATCTCCAACATCAAACATAACTGTGAAAGAGACTAGAAAAAGCAAAAATTCTTCTTGTGGAATGAGCCAACTATCTTGTCATCTTTGGCTATGGGGAGGGGAGAGATTTGGCATTGTTCACTGATGGCTCGATCAGACTCTCACGTTTCACAGAATCACAGAAGAGCTGGGGATGGAAGGAATATGGGAAGGTCTGTAGTCCAATCCCCATTGCAATGAACAGGGACCTCTCCAACTAGATCACATTGCTCAGAGTTCATCTCCATGGTGACCCTGAATTTTTCCAAGGATGGGACATCCACCACCTCTCTGCACAGCCTGTTACAGTGCTTTACTATCCGTATCATTAAAAAATTTATTGCTTATTATCTAGTCCAAATATACCCTTCTGAGTTTAAAACCAATATTCCTCATCCTGCCACAACAGGCTTTACTAAAAAGCTTGTGTCCATCTCTCCTCCAAGTCCCCTTTGTGTGTTTACCTACCAAGACTGGCTAACACATCATCTGGCGAACTTGCAGCATCTTCAAAGCTATCCACATTACAGGTCTCACTCCTTACAACCAACCCTTTTGGAGGTTACAACTGCAACTCCCTTTTTAAACTAACATTTGCAGCACAGACAGAGCCTTCAGTCTGCAGGGAACAGCTTAGAAAGCCATGTTGGGTAAGCCTGGTTTGCTGCAGCTTCACCTTGCTCTTTACACTTGGACACAACTTTTGGCAATGCCTGCAGTGGCACATTGACATAAGGGCTGAACTCAAGCCCACAGCTGAACCATTAAAGGACAAATCCATTCCTACTGCCCTTTGGAAGGATCCTGAGAAATCAATTTCTCTGTGTAGCTCCTTGGAGCAGCAGAATCTGCCCTCTTGGTTAAGCACAAGCAGCAGCTCTTGAAGAGCGCAATTTGGTTTCCCTAGGATGCAAACTACAGATTTTACATGGAAAAACAAGCCCTACATCCAGGTGTAACAGAGGCTCCATTGTCCTCACCAGAGTCTAAAACCAGAAATGCAAAGTGTAGTTGCTGTGAGTGGTGGCAACAAGCAAAAGGCAGAGAAGAGTTTGTACTTAAAAATTAATGTGGTAGTTACAGTGAGCACCACTCCAACTGTTACTGTTTTACAAATTTTCTAAAATGTGCAACAGAGGCATGAAAATTTGCAAGGCAGCAAAACTCAGCTGATATGAAGACAGTATTCCTCAAGTGATTTGGTAAATAAAACTGTGCAGCATCACAAGGAAAGTAACTTGCATGCTTGGTAGCAGCATGTGGCACAGGCATGAACATCTTTTTTTTCCACCACTGTTTGTAGTGAATGCTTTAACCCTTGCAAAGATCTGCAACATTTGGCCTTCACATTGTGGATTCACACACAGAGCTTGTAAGACCTTGGAAAAACAGGCTTTCCCACCTGCAAGCCAAAGGATCCTACATGGCTAGGGAAAAGGGGCACCTGGTATCACCTACCAAAGCACATAATATAGAAAACTACATTGCACATCAGTGCCAGGTGCAGCAGGATCTGAAACTGGGGGAAATAAATACTTCACTGTCACCATCTCAAAGAACTGTGTGTTTGAATGCACGTTGTCAGCCAGCTCATAACAGCAGAAAATAACAAAACAGAACACTCATTTGCCATTAAAACATTCAAGAAAATACTATCCAGCCTGAATTAAGCAGAAACATGTAACTAAATACTTAGTAGTTGAAAGAAAGGAAAAAAAATTAAAATTAAAGAAACCAAGAAACCTCTTGAGAAATTCACTCTCATAAGATCCATAGCAATCCTTCATAGGAAACTGCATAGGCCAGGGTACCCTCGCAGGACAGGTTATTAGTATTAATTAATTAGTATTAATTTTCTTAATACTTGCAAATATGACCCAAAGATTGGGCTGGCTGCTACTGCTTCCCTTAATCTCCAGGCAACAGCTCTCTTTCCTTTTCTTTTCCTTCATATTTTCTTGAGTTAAATGGAATGAGATGATTCAGTATCATCCACTGTTACTGCAGGCATTAGGCATAGAGTATATTAACCCTAAAACTGATGTGGAACATGTTATGTATACAAGCCACTGACAGGAAATAAAAATCCTCTGAATCCCAGAAGAGGCAGCCGCCATTATCGAAAATGAAGGATTTGGCAGAAGCAAGATGAAAGAGCAGAAAAGAGAAGTCTGAAATCTACTTGCCTGTATCAACATCCAAGGGTTATCCATAGGGAACAGAACCCATCTTCAACAAACAAGGAAAATTTAAGACACAAAGTTTTGCACATGTAACTCTCAAAGGTATAACAGAAGTTTAAAATAAAAGAAAGTTTTTTTTTTTTTAACCATTGAGGAGGAAATGTTTCCACAAATATCATTGTTTTGGTTTCTTCTTCAACAAGGTTTTCATGGATATTGAGAGTCTTTTCTTAATCTAATTTTATTAATTTGTCAGTACAGCCTGAAGGAGCAAATAGATGGAGATGATACAACTGCAGTTAGGAGCAACTGTGTATTACCAACCTAATGTCTCCAGAAAAGGGAGCAGGTCTGGTTGAACAAGAAAATTGAGAAGATGTGGCAGACAATTAATAGCAATGAATAGCAATGAATAACAGGGCTACAAAAGGATAGAAGAAGCAAACCAAAATAGCACAGACCCTCCCATACCTTCTCCTTTCTGTTCTCTAGTGTAATGAAACCAAGATGGTTCAAATGCTTAGCAAGAATGAAAAATATAATCACACCAAAAATTAAAAAGGGGAGGAAGGCTAAATTATAATTAAGTACAGACACCTATTTGATTTTAAGTAAGCTGCAGATACAATTGCTTGCAGATCACAGATCTCCTTTGGCTTAAATATTTAGGCTCACCAGCAGCCTTGGAAATTCTCTACAAACCATTAAGTTGACACAGCCTAAGCAGTATAACAGATACAATATCATGCACATTTTAGTAAAAGTGGAACAAAGAGATGAAGCAGGAAATGAAAGGCTTAACTGGTATCACCATTTGCCTCTTCATTACCTGCCTGTGTTTCAGCTGCCAGGTCACAACATCTCTCCTGCTGATCATCACTCAGAGATTAATGTGCCTGAAGACTTTGATTACTTCCACATATAGCCAAGCTGATTGTATTTAGTTTAAAGATCCAACCATTTTAATAAACATAACCTTTTTGCAAATCAAAGATAGCAGGCAATATGTAAGTTACCCTTAGGATATTCCAAGCATGTATTGTTTCTGCTTCAGCCTGCTCTAACATCCTGGATGTGCCTTCCCTGTAAGTGAATTATTTGTAACTGCAATGCCCTCTGACAACAGGAGCATCAAAGTTAGTGTCAGCAGCAGTTCTGGAACTGTTCTTTATGAAAAATCAACAGGTCTTCCATGCAGTGTAATGGGGAAAAAGAAAAGAGGAAAAATATCCCAGATGGGAAAGATCAAATGCAGAGAATGCAGTACAGGAAAGACTACAGCACAAGTGAGGTTTAAAACATCCCTAATACAATAGATAATGTTCAGGCACTCAGTCTGTGTATATCCTTATAAATAAACACATATCTTGAGAATGACAGCATGGCTCCCCATAGGATGTTATTTCTTAACATATACTCACATAAACTTCATTGTGATCAAAGCGCTTCTTCAGGTTATTGATGAAGGAATCTTCATTAAGTGGCTCCAAAAGAACCATATCTCCCACCCCTATCATGTCATCTAAAAGCGACGTCTTGACCTCCATTTTGGCCATTTTATCCTAGGAGAAACAAAAGAAACAAGAATAAAACACACAGCAAGCTCAAGGTTATTTGAATTATTCGCAGGCATTACCTAGCAACACTACTTCAGGGATAAAAGTTACAAGAGCACTACATTAAAATTATGTTTCCAAGGAACATTCTCAAAGTCATTGCATCTACTGAGGTAGCCAACGTGAACCCAAAATGTAACTTTCTGGTCCACTATACATTAAACATGAAACTCCTAAAAGCAGGAATGAAGATTCCAGTGGGCATGACAACCAGAGTATTTGGATGACTTCAACACAATGTTCAAGTGCTTGCAAGTCTGTGTTCTATCAAAAACTTCATCAGGCTCTCCAGGGTTCAAATTTGTCAATAACCCTAATCTGAATTTCTTTTTCACTTTACTTGCATTTCTCCAACTCCATTAATACTGAAATGGAAACCAACTCAGTGAACCCACTCAGAGACAAAAAACACACTATTTGAGCCCTGGGCTCTAAGGTTCCTATATTCCAGTACAGTGCTGGTATTGGCTATGTGAAGCTTATGAAATTACTTCATTTACTTGCAATCTTGTTGCTTGAGAGAATATTTTCATGGGGCAGCAATAATCCAGCTGACGACAAGTGGAGACACTGCATCAGAGTGGCAAAAGCCAGAAGCTGGGCTTGAACAGGGGAGCAGGATCAAACAAAACAAAGCAAGCAAGTCTGATAAAGGGAGTCATTTAGACAAAGAAGTCAAGGTCAGGCCAAAACTTGGCACTTATTTGATCCTCCCAGCCTTTTATCCCTCCAATGCAAATGCTAGAGATTACTAAGTTCCTCAAGAACTCTGGGCACTCAGTTACTGCTTCCAGCTATCCTGAGGAGACTGAAAAATGGATGGATCCACAGCAGCAGCACACAGGGAGCCAGACGTGAGAGAACAGCTTTGCTGACCACATAAACCAAGGACCAGCTACTGCACAGCTACACAAAACAAGAGCTCAACCTCACCAGTCAGCTGTGACCTCCCAGCTACAGAATGCTATCAGGCTGTCCTTGGTCCCCCTACCACTGTCCTGCACATTTGAATTCTAAATATTTTTTTCTTGTTCCCCAAAAAACCACTGAGCAGCTATTACCTTACATAATCAGTGCCATAGTACCTCTCCATCAGATGATTAATTTAAAACAAGCAAATTCTCTCATCTCTCCCTTCTGCCAGCAGCCACTACTCTACTAAAAGCAATTTCATGTTTTTCATCAGTGACATTTGAGGGATTTTAGATCAAGACCTAAGTCTTGCTTGATGTTTTTCCAAATTCAACTAAGAGAAGCACAGCTCCACAGGCAGCTAACAAAGAGATACAAAAAGATCCCCAAAACCTGAAACCAAGCCTGGGAATTACTAGAAATTCACATGGAAATGCAAAAACAGTGCTGAACTATGGTAACCAACCAAAGCTGAGTCAATTCTGCTAAACAAACAAAAGAGCATTTATTTTAAACAGAAACACTGCACAAATATTTTTGTAGAGAAAGATACTTCTATTCTTAAAAGTTCACCTCTCTGAATCACCAAAAAAAATTTTAAACATTCATAGAATCTTTTCAGAGGTATCACTTCAAATTCTACATCCCATCAAGATAAATTCTTTAAACCACCAATCTTGATTCGGTAGCCTAATTATTTCCCATACATCAGTTAACGCTCAAATAATTTTTGAAGGCTGAAAAAAAAAAAAAAGCCTTTCTCAAGTATGGAACTTATTAAATAATGGGTTTGAGGCGAAATATATAAAAAAAGCCAACACAAAAATCCTAATAAGGGCAATTTAAACCTAAAATTTAAGTTCTAGGTACAATACCTCATTTACCATTGTGAAATTGCATACCACCTATCACACTTCATGCATCACTGCTTGGGAATTTCAAGAGCAAGAGCAGCCAAACCCACCAAAAACATCCATGTATTTCCAAACTCAGAGGCATATTTTGCAGAAGAGGTGCAGGAAGACACTATATCTACCACTATAAGTTGGATAAAAAAGTTGTATATAGATATTGATTTATCAATATATTTGAAAATTTTAATTTTATAGCCGAAGTTTACTTTTCAGTTTGTTTTTTTCCACAATTACTTACACCATTCGATGATTAAAATATTCTTCAGTTACTTGCGAATTAGAAAGTACTAGAAACCCAAATGATGAAAAAATTGAAACTTATTTACCACTGATGGCTCAAAACCATTTTCAATAGCGTAGTCTTTGCAAAAATTCATTAAAGATTACCTCCTACACTTATGTATGATTCAAGAGCATTCTGCCTTTCCAGCCTTGTTAGCCTTTGCTTTGGTGGAATCCAATTGTAATCCCTGCTCTGGTTTAGCTAACAAAGGAAAATCCAGCCTGTGGATAATTTGGCTGTCTATCTGAGGTAAAAAGTGGGGGGAAAAAAAAATCACTGCTTAGGGAAACCAGCAGTGTTTAAACATAAATTAATCAATTAAATGGGACTTAGTAGCTGAAATTAATCTACTAGAAGAATGTAGTAGAAGATCAATATATAGTACTTTAAAAATACCAAATGCTAATTTTAGAAGTAGCTTTATAAAAAAAAAAGGCAAAAACCAGCCCACGACACAGAAAAAAAAAAAATCAAGCCCTTGCAACATTACACGGCTAAACTTCAGAAAAAGCTCAGAAACTCAATCCAAATCCATGTCCAAGTATTTGCCATATACTCAGAGATGCCTCGCAGCTGTTGATATTTCCCATCAGCACTGCTGACAGCGTGCTCACCACAGTTTGGGGAGCAGCACATTAAAAGCAAGTAGCTTCTACTTTTGGATGCATTCACACACCTTTGAAAAGATGAATGCTTCTCTAGAACCAGACCTATGGGAAAGATGGGACCAGTGCTCCCAGTGCCTGAGAGATCAGGAGGATCAGATTGTTCCTCCAACATTCCCTGGTCCCCCCTAATACACACTTACCACTTGAGGCTTCTCCCAAATTTACCCTTCTTGTCCCTAAAGAAAAGATCACCAGCATTTCAAAATATCACCTTTTTTCTGTAGGCACTTGCCAAATCTGTTCTTCCTCCCTTCAGTCTCATATCTAAGCCTTAATTCAATGGAGTGAGAACATGTGCAACATGTTTCCATTCTCAGAAAAATTCTTTAAAACTCTGTTCAGTAATCCTTCACAGTTTGATCTGTTTTATGTTGGACAACATGCTTGGGAGGAGAAGTGCTGGGCAGGCTATGTCTCTAAAATGCTTTTATCCACACACTCCTACACAACACAGAGCCTGTTAAAACACAGGCTGTTGTATCCACTGCTTGCAGTGCCTGGGATTGCCATCCAGCCAAGCCAGCTGAATCTAAAACCTTCAAGGATGGCAAATTAAAAATCACAGCATCCCACAGCCACAGCAACCGAATCATTGGCCATTCTGAAATAAGAGCTAATGAGAACTATAAATAGAAGAGAATGCAAAGAATAGGCAAAACCCCCAAAGCCTTGTACAATTAAATGCACACATTCTCCACGGGGGAAATGAAGTAATGCCCTGTTATTGGCATACAGCACTTTATGGAATTGTCCAAGGTTTTCCACATCACCCTCCAGCAGCAGAACAGCAGCAATTGTCAGCAGCTTCCTACAGCTGTGCAGACCTCAGCTCACACTTCAGAGTTTGCTGAGCTGGAACTATCACTGTCTGCAGAGGTGGCTTGGTTTTTATTTCTTTCCAGGAATTGTAGCAAGAGGACAATTTCCCTGCCATCAAGGCTGACACTGATGTACTGACATATGCTTCGAGCTCTGATTATTTAAAAACAAAAAACAAAGTATTTCCTTTTAAATTTAAAATATAAAAAAACCCCAAGCCTTTGGTTTCACTACAACCAGCTCGCTGTAGAAGACAACCCCCTTTTTCTAAGTCTCAACAGGGCCAAAGTGCAACATCAGTAATTCAGGAGTGGAGTTCAGACTGATTTCATGTCTGATCCTGAGCCCCTGTCCAGGCTGTAATTATGCTTGCCCATCCCTTCTTGGCTTTCTCTGTGCAGGAGCAACCAGCCCACACAGAGTGGGAACACGGACAGGCCACTGCTGCAAAAAGCAGCCAGGGACACAGCATCATTACTTGAACAAAATACCAAAAGGGGCTGCAACCATCTACTGCTCACGACAAGCCTAAGTACCAGTTTAGCAAGAGGCAGGATTTAAATTTATCCTGTTCTGCTGCCCAGCAAACCTTGTGGCTCACCAGCCTCTGACTGATGCCCCAGAGGTGCAAGTTCATTAGAGACACCCTGTGCTGGCTCATCAGGCAAACTGAGGCAGCTCAACTGCTACAATGCCCTTTCCACTCTGAGCCACACTTCATGTGTGAAAAAAATGTTGATATCATGCAGAGGAAACCCTTGCTTTCCCTCCAGCCCATTCCCATCTGCTGCCCAGCCATGGTGTGCCAGGAACATCTGCACCCTCCTTCCCAGCTGTGACACAGTCATGTCCTGTGGAAAAGGGCACGCACAAAACAGCTCCGTGTCACAGCCCGCTCCTTCTTCCTGCAGGAAAACTTGAGGAACGTGACAGACAAATTGCAGGAAGGAATGTTAATGGATAGCTCAGCATCAGTAAAAGCACTCAGAGAACTAAAATGCTTCCTCTGACTCTCCATCTTCCCTTTTGCCAGAATAGCTTCTGGATTCCTTTCTTTCTCGCTGTCCTACTGAACAAATCAGTGTTTTCCAAACTGAAAAAGTTCATAATTCGGAGCTTTGGAATTAGCCAATGTTTCTCACCTCTTACCTACCAAGCAAGGGCTGTTATTTGAAGCCTTGTGTAACCTCTCCTAAATTTCCGTGGGCACCAAACATGACACACGTGTACCGGGCTCCCTGAGCACTTAACAACAAGCAGCTCCGGTGAATGACAAAGGTAAAATGCGGCATTAGGGAGTCTGTTTGTACTGGGACCGCAGGAATGCTTGCATTCAGCATCAGCTAAATGGGAACAGCCCTTTAGCAACATCAGATAGGGGCAGTTTCGCACCAGTGACTGCAATTTAGATGACAGAAGATCTGACCAGAGAATTCCATAGGAGAAAGAACTGCTCTGCTGGCCTCTGCTACCAAACACCACACATTTATCTAAAGATTGGGTAATTTTCAAGAATCAGGCCACTTCTTAAGGTACTGTTGAACAAACAGCTGCAGCCAGTGAGGCAATATCATCTTTTAATAGTTTAACAATGGAGACTTAACTGCAGTTTAGGAAAACTGATGGTGTGATATTTAGGCTGCATTAGGACATGTACAAAATGTTTACTGGGACATCACCTGATGAAAACAGTAGATGAAACTTGCTTCATGAACAGGACTCAGGTTCTTCATAAATGCAGAAGTGAGATGTTTGGTTGTTGCTGAAATTCTTTGGGGCTTACTGGGGTTTTTGTTTTAGTGTGGGGTATTTTTTATTTTTACATCTTTACATGTTTTTTATATTTACAACCCACACTAAGCAGTAATCTCCCCTAAAGTGAAAGAGATGTCTCTCTCATGCTTCTGTTCATATTATGAGGAAACCATGAACAACTCTAGTATCACCAAAAAAGTGCACAGTACCTTACCACAAAACCAAAATCATATGAGCCACGTATGCAGAAGATACAGCTTTGCCCTCCTTCTCTTCCTTAAAAAAGAAAAAATACTAATTCAGCAGCCTGAGGGGGTTGTGTTTGCATTTCTCTAAGACTACTTTCTGTTATTTTTTCCCCACTAGTTTCAATAACATTAGCATGGATAATACCTGCTCTAAGAGACCATGGGGTATATCTATTCTATTATTCCTCCTTTATAGTCCCAGCAGTACATGTCTTCAAATTACTTCCGATAATTATTCTGCAACCACAACACAATAACTGCCACCAGTAATATCACTCTGGGTTGATCTATTTCCTAAGTCAACTCTCTGCCTTGCTTTAACTCATTTGGGTCAGTCATACAGTCACACCAGGTTTTAGGAAAAAAACATTTGGGTCTTTAAACATTGCTACGGCACTCTTCTTTAGCAGCTGTGAAAATATAGTCAAAATATGTCTGCTACTCCACTTTTACCCTGCAAATGTTCCCTTACATTTTGGATTATATTGACAGGCTTCAAAGATTATAGGTGTAAAGTGGTCTTTTCTGTAAATGGTTATTCTGGAGTGCTTTTTTTACTCATTTTTTTTCTTTAATTAGTTTAATGGGGAAAAAAACTTGGGCATTTTCAATGCATCTAGGTCTTCACTACCAAGGCTATTTACAGTCCAAAATTCTGGTTAAATTTCCACTGAGTTCAGCAGAAACAGAATCCATGGTGGTTTCTTATATTTAGGCTCTTCTTAGTCATTGCCTAGCCACAGAGTTTTATAATCATTCCAGGTCCACATCTACAGAAAGGGATAAAGTATTCAGTAACAAAGGAGGTCAATTTTTTGGCACACACACCTTGCTAAGATTCCCTTGAATCTTTCACAAAATGAGGAACAAAACGTGACTGCAAAGCCAAACGTTGTCAAAGGTCCTTCCCTCTCCCCCTAAACTCAAGACTAGACTTCAGACTGACAGTGTTCTTTGAACAACACAGCTTTTTAACAGTTGTCATTACAGGAGATGGACACACAGCAAACCCCTCATTCTTTCAAAAAAAAAAAAAAAATATTTTACTGCTGGATAGCCAAACTTCACTAAGCATTGGTGCCCTTTTAAACTGATTACCTTAATCTTTCAAGCTGCCGCTTCAAGTTTTCTGCCAATTTTGGGGATCCTGCCCAATCCAAAGGTCACATTTGCAGAGCAGGGGCACAAAACACAAGGCAGTGTGTATTTATATTAGGGGATCTTCTTTGTTTGCTGTATGTCACACACCAGTAGCTTGCCATCACACCAGCTTGGGTTCCAAAGAGCTCTCAGTAGCAGATCTCCACAAAACACTTTTACAATCAGCCCTCACAAAGTCAAATCACCTCTCTCAATTGAGGTTTCTGTCCCTCGGGAGCAATCCAGCAATCAGCTGCAATCGAGATCTTTGACTAAAATGGGATTTTTACTTTCTATTCCACATGGGCAGAAAGTAAGCCTTGCTTTCTGCAGTCAGCTACACATCCCTGATGCAGGAAAAAGAAGTGCTCATGGTGGAGCCACCGGAGTGGCTAACTACACTAATCCAAATAAATTATAACAAACACTAATTCATATCGTTGGTAAGGTAGGTACTAAGAGATGTCCTAATGCTACAGGGTTAAAATACCAGAGTACAGGCTAATCTTCTGCTCAAATGCTTTGCTGCCTGTTAAGCAGTCAGTGATAAGCCCTGAAGATATGCAGAAAACAAAAAAACAGGCCAGGTAACACCACAGCTTCACTCAGCTGCCAACAGCAGCAGGAAAAGCAGCCACAGAAAGTCTTCACAACAGTCACTGAACCAGGTTTAAAACTGGTCACAGATGGACACAAACCTAATCAGGAGCTTCAGGAAATCCAGATCCCAGAAGAGGCACTGGTGCCTCTATCTACCCAGCATCAAGGCAGCCACAATAACTGAGCATACCCTAACTCCTAGAGCAGCTGGCACTCACAGGTTTCCACAGTTTCCATGCACCCATGTCGTCTTCCAAACAGTAAAAGTCTGGGTAAAGCAAAAATTTCCCTGTCCTTTTCCACTTAAAACAGGAGGAAAAGAAGTTGCCCAAATACCACCCCAAAGATCTTATTCTAGCCCATTGCAATTTCCCCTCCTGAAAACCTCACCGATGGTGTCCTTGAAATATTTGTAAATAAAGTTTGGAATATTTTTAGTCTAGTATTTTATGGAAATGAGACAAATCATGCCAGCTGTACATCTCTTGATCCACACATCTACTCTCTCACACACATCTAATGTTGAACTTCAGTCAAAACGACAGAGTAAGGGACAACAGAATAGCTGGTTTTGCACACAAAAGCAGGCTGGAGAGGAGATCTGAGTACAAGCATTCCATCAGAAACACGGGTTGCAAGGAGAACAAACCCCTCATTAAGTACCACAGAGCAGAAAAATTGGTCTGCAAAATTCCCTCACTGCAGAAAAAGCTTCAAGTGGAAATTATTACTTCTTTGCAAGTCAATCCATCACAAGAGAAAAGCCTGCAGGAAGTCAGACCCTGCTAGTCCCATTTCTCCCAGGAGTAGCTGCCAAGGTAAAACTGAAGTGCAAGGTTTCACCCTCCCCTTGCCATCACTGCCTATTCTGCACATCAATTTCTGCCCACTGCTATTTTTTTAATGGACGAATGGAATAAAATAGTTTGGATGCAAGTGTTGTGAGAAGGGGAACCGGGAAGATAAAAAAAATCTAAGGAAAGGAAAGGCTTAAATAAATTACAGTAATTTCACGATTATAAGCCGCACCTTTTTCATTGAAGAATCCAGCCTACCCCAGTAGTGTGGCTTATATTCAGGTGTGGCTTATCTATGGACAAATCCCAGTGAAATGCCAACTTGGAAGCGAGAGCCAGCCGAGAGGGTGCCTGGGGCTGCCTTTAAAGGCTTCCCTGATCTATGAAAACTGTTGCAACTTGAGCACCTGACACCAAACCCAGCTGGCAGCAATTCTGTTACTAATTTGTTACTTTGTTACACATGGATCCTCGAAGGGAAAAAAAAAAAAAAAAGGATGCGGCTTATATTCAGGTGCAGCTTATTTATGGACAAATCCCTTGGTCTACCTGGCTACTGGGAGGTGCAGCTTATAATTGTGAAATTACTGTACATGTATTTAGGTTTGCTTGTCTCAAGCAATTGACCTATATCCACAATTTTGGATTGGCAATTTTCAGATAGACACCTGAAATTAGAGGATAAAAGTCATCCATGTCTAAACCAAGGCATCTCCAGCTCTTCCTGCGTATTGTATCATGAGGTATTTCAGACAATGGGAGTGGTTCATGGAGTTGTATTTCAACACACAATAATCACCCTTGTCCAGATGTCCATGAAGTTAAAAGCCAGCAGACGGTGTTTTTACTAACAACTAGCACGATAAACAGAGATTTTCCAAATAAAATATAACACTTCGCAGATTTACAGAGGGACACCTTCTCAAAACATCAATAGAAAACAAAAGAAAGCAACTCCCTTCCACAGACGGGAAACAGCCGGTCCCACGGCAAGCAAACTCAGCATACACCCACAGCTACCAAATTTCCCCTCGCTGTGTTTCAGTGAGAACTATCATCTGGAAGTTTTCAGGAAGCAAAAAGTTCTATTCACACGAGATACAGCAAGCTCCCCGTGTTCCAGAAATGTGCTACAAGGCACAAGGAATTCCAGTTCTACCCTCGCTTGCCAAAAGATTTTCCAGGGTTTCTCCTGGAGTGAACTTCATTTCAGAGCCCTGCACTCTTTGATCACTGAAGGTGATCTCCAGAGCCCTTTTAACTCCAGCAGCCTGACAGCCTGTGAGCTGAACAATGGCAAGTGTAGCTCTATTTCTTCTGTGTGCTCCAGATCAGTGCCAAACCCATCACATCCTACAGCCGACACTGCACTGCTCCAGAGTGCCATTTTCCAGCCCTCTCCATGAGAAACAGCTCTTATGGTGTGCCTTACTTCCAGACTAAATTTATTCCTGATACACTCCCTAATATCTACTTCTTGCTTTTGCTAATGCTGTTGGGGTTTTGTTTTTAGATTTAAATGTGCTTTTTCCCTCACAGGGAAGTATTGACAGAGGTTCATCTCAATGGGCTTCATTCCAAATAATGCATAGCCAGTACTGCCTATTTGCCTCAGTGGCTTTTCCATCCCCCCTGACCATCCCAATCATCCTTTTCTGCTCCGTCTCCTATTTGAGCCCATCTTGGGTTTAAACTAGGCTGTACAGAGGATTCCCGGTACCTCATGGCAGCAATATTTCCTCATCACTACCAGGAACATTCCTTCATAAAGAGAGGGATTCATTTTCACCCCCTCCACAACTCTTTTTCCTTCTCCAAAGGTTCACAGGGAATTAGCCTTTCCCTAGCTTATTCTGCACAACAAATCTCAAGTGCTCCATCAGTCACAGACCTACTTGGACACATAAAAGTTAGGAAGGGTCTCCAGACACTCAAGCAACTATTTGTTTATCTTGCAGGCTTAACTATTCCCAAAAAAAAATCTGCCTTTCAACCTCTACCACCTTTCTGCTGCCCTGTCTCCAAGCCTCTCTTAATGAAAAGGTAGGACAGCTGGATTTTTTTGCTGGAAGTTGAACACCCCAGGTGTCCCTTCCTTCACATGAGGTAAGCATGAGCTCTGCTAGGAGAGGCTTTCTTCTCAGCCCTCAAACATGAAGCTATAGCCATGAAGCTGTTAAGTGGAGAGTGGACTGGTTCCCAGAGCCCCAGAAAAAATGGCACTACTTCATCTCTTCACTAGTGTCTCTATGTTGGTTATTTGCTTCCATAGGGGAACAGTGGAGAGGATTAATAGCAACTCAGTCCCTTTAACAGCTCTCCTAAAAGCTGTGCTGACTTCTCACTGCAGTGCCATTCACAGAGTCCTAATGCAATAAGGATACCTTTGATCTAAAAGGATAACCTTAATTGTGCTCCAAATTGGTTTAACACAAAGGCATTAAAACAGAGAGTTAAGTGTAACTTCCTTTGCCTGTGCTTTTCCAAGATACAGCATTCAACATTTCATCACCTAGCAGTTTCCTCATTGCTGAGGTGCAGGTTCTCAAAGGTTATGGGCAAGGATTTAATAAGCACAGCATCAGGACACTGCCTATGCTCCCCTGTGCATAAAATCTGGTGGTTACTTTAAGGCCCAGTCTTTCCAAAGATCTTCAAACACCAGTACACTCTTGTAGACAAAAAGAGAACAGACTCCATAAAGAAAATGCATATAAAAGAGTAGAAACTTTTCAGGATGTGACAAAACATTTCAGGATGTCACAGCTTGCTGTTTTTCTTTCTATTGTAGCAAAACCTACAGTCTAATTATTCGTATTTGTAATTTTATATTTGTACTCTTATTGCAATTCAAAGTACCTCCAGTAGCACTTTAGAGTGAACAAACTATTATATAAATATTACAGAAAAAGAAGTATAAAGCAAACAGCAAGAGAGCTGACATACAAAGCATATTTGTGGGCCCAGGAAACTTGTACCAGTGCTGACCAGGCTGTGGCCACAGACTTTAAAAAACTGGTTTCTGCTTACAATAGGGGAAAAATGAGTCTTTCCTTGCTGCCTCCATTTAGAAAATACAACAAGCACTTCGGATAGTACAACATCCACCAACCCTTCTGTTACTCAGCACCTCTTCCTCACAATGATCTCCTCTTTTTCTCCTTGACATATGCTCTTACTTTCCTCCTGCTGTCTTTTGCTGTCATGGTCCTCCTGCCCAACAACATAAAGATTTCTGAATTACAAGACCCTTGGAAGGGCTGCTGGATCTCCAAGACAGGGACAGCAAGGAAAAGTTCAGCAGTACACCCACACTGAGGAAGCAATTCCAAGGCAGCACTTCACAGCGCCGGAGACAAGGCAATTACCTGAGCCCAAAATACACCCACTCCCCACCTCTGCAAAGGAAAAAAAATCCTAGTAAACCTTTCTTGCCCTTACTCCTTGGGACTCTGGATATTTGGATTCCTTATCTTGAGCCTTCAGCTTGTTTGCTGAAGTGTTAGATCTGGTCACCTAGGCTGGAGACCACCTCTGGATTGCTTTCCTCCCAAAAGCTGTAACACTGGAAAAAAGATATTGTTCTGGCCTCTGGGGTCCATTACTCCTGCTTTACTGCCTCCATAGAAGAAGTGCCCAACAAGTTTGCACCTGATAATTCTTCTTCACCTCTGAAACTGTATTTTCAAGCACTAGATTTTCCATTGAAACTCTCTCATCACCACAGTGATTTCACTATCAGACTTAAAATCTATATCAAGAAATGGATACAAATTTACTTGGTGATACCAAATGGGAAATTTCCCAGTAAAATGGAGCTGGGAAAGGCAAAAGATTTCATTTTCCATACAGTTTTCTCTAAAAGCTATGCCACTGTCAGGACACAAAAAAAACAGATCAAACAAACAAACATGAGAGATCCTGGTCTCCACACTATTTAGAACCAAAATCTGGCGTAATACACACCAAAAGACCAAAGCTTTCCCAAACCGCAAGCAAACTGGGGCACAACTGCAAAGGATAAATGTTTTGAGACTAATACTCAAACACACCAGGAAAGATTCTCAAAAAGACCCTTGTTGCAGTTCCAGTGTCCTCTTTAACAACTACTTCACAGCATATGACAAAGAGTTGAATAGATTTCCACTATCCCATCAGAAATTTAAATATTTACTTTGGGGAGAACTGTGGGTTTTGGGGCTTTTTTTCATTCTGGGAGCTGCAAAACAGAAGAAAATCAGGGTTATTCTTTACTGTTTCTTTATGACAAAGCATGCCTTGATGTTAACTTATACACCAGAAATCAAGCTCTGGTTTCCTTCTCTTTTGGAGGATATGAATGGAGAGGTTACATAAGGGTGTAACAAGAGCTGTTACTTCCTTTCCCAGTTGAAGAGAAAAAGCTGTAGATCAAGTTACAGACTCCAGGGCTGGTCATTGCTACTCCAATCTTCCTAAAATTTTTGCCAGTAGTCCCACAACAAAAAGAGGATGATACTTAGAAGTCTATGAGAATTTAATAGGCTAACAACATAGCTACAAGGGAGGGAAAAACCCTTTATTTTTGTCTTTCATCAAACTCAGGAAATTCCCCAAGCTTGATGCATACAGTCACTCAAGTCACCACTTTCCATTTCAGTTAGCTGCTCATTAGTACAGTAAAAAAAGATGAATTAAGTACAGGGTAAGAGTTATAGTCGGGTACATGAGCTGCACTAAATAAGCTCAGCAGTCTGATAGGGCACTGAACTTTGGTGAGTATGTCAGCATTTGTCCCAGCTCTGACCACACCAGGCAAATGAAAGGAGGAAACTGAGTCCAGCTTGGACTACACCAGAACTGCGCTTTTCTCCAAACCATCCCACTGGCACTTTCTTCACCTTCCTCTCCAATTCCCAAGCCGCTGCTACTACTGCTGCGAAGGAAGATGAGATCAGGCTCCAGCACGAGGAATTTCTGTTCCCACAGAGCTCAGGGAAACCAGATGATCTCAGAGAATCATGTGAAGCAAGACCCTGACACTTCCATGAGGCAGAGTATCTCCAGTGTGTTGCCAGCAGTTTCTTAAGAGTGCACAGTGGGAAAAATTAATGGCTTTGCTTATGTTTCCAATTGCTCTCTCCCACTTCCTCTCCTCATTTGCCAGACTTTTATTTTCCCTTCCCCCAGAAGCACCAGTAGGCTTGCAATGTACATTTGCCCTTCTAAAGGCAATTACAGCAAGTCTTGCACAATGCCTCAAAGGGCTAACACAACAGAGCTAAACTATCGGCCCCTGGCATCATTTCCACAGAGTTCCTCCCCACAGGTGAGATTTAACAAGGTGTCCTAAAAAAAAAGTTTAAAAAAAAAAAAAAAAAAAAAAAAGGCAAGCTTCTGTGATTTAAGATGCTTTCATGAATCCTTCCACCCTCACTTTGCTGAGCGCTCAATCTGTCCGTGGTGCTCATGAGGAGCAAGAAGCATTTCAGATATCCAACACCACAGAGGTGTTTCAGAAACATCCCAAGGATAGGGATGAACTTGTGGCAACTCAGCACGCCAGTCACTACTACAAGCCAACATAAGCAGCGACCACTTTATGTTACTTCGGGAAGAATGGGAATGCTCCAACCCTTACGCCTTCACACTAAATTAAGCCAGAGGCAGCACTAAACTGAAGACATTCTTAAACTCAGGCCTGGGACAACTGGAAATAAAAGCACGTGAAGAGAAGAATGTCATTACCTTTCATATGTTTAAAAGCAGCCAAGGACTGAACTTAACTTTAACAGATGGGTTGGACTGTTTCTGTCCTCTAACACTACACGCTTTTGGGGAAAGCCTTGTTTTTGACACGGGGCTTGACAAAGTGATGATTCATCCAGGGAAGGATGGGCAGCTTGTTGCCAGCCTTAATTCACAATTAACAATAGGACAGACGGATATAGAAGGCTCATGATTCGACACAAAAATCGCAAAGTCAGGAGTTTTATCTGACCTTTATGCCAGTAGTCATTTCCAATCTGGATAGATACTTTAGTTTCTCTGACATAAATTTTAAGAGTAGTTAGCTTGTATTTCATTATTGTTACATTTGTCCCTTAGAATAGTGGTCCTGACTAAACACACATAGCAACTGATTTAGACATGGTGTGAAATTTCAAAGCTCTCAATCACTCGAAAAAGCAAGCAGCACGTGTGAGCACAGGGGCACCGTGGGCAAGGCAAGCGAGCACTGGACCACTTGGTGACTGCACGGCCAGCCCCACTCCTTGGCTCTGCTAGGAAGGCCATTGTTTTCCAGGGGAGTCTGGCCGCTCCGAGGAACAAAGGGATGCCCTTCCCAAAACACAGATGTCCCACACCGAATCCCAACAAGCCTCCACGGGCGCAGACTGGCGATCTTCCTTGGGAGGCTACACCAACCCGTCCCCTCAGGGAAGTTCTCTGGGACAATGACCCTGCCCTGGAAAGCCCTTCCTCAAGTCTCCTCTCCAAGTGTTACAGGACAGCAGAATCCATCATCCTGCTCCAAGTCACCAGCACCTTTCCCACGGCTCTCCCCGCGCCCGTTCTTTTGAATTCAGCAAAGCCGCGCACACAGGGCAATTATTTCAGACAAGAACAAACAGATGCCACGCTCTCTTCACAGAAAGAGCACACACACACACACACATAGAGACACAGACACACTCGTTCCTGGGGAGCGAGCCCCGCACCGTCCGTGCGTGTGCGCACCGCGTTCACGTCCCAGCCCCGCTGCCATACGCACCCAGAGCGTCCCACAGCCGCACTTTGAGCGGGGAAGGGGCCACACCACCGCCCCAGCCCCATCCCTTTCCCCATCCCCACGGGCGTGCCGCGCGGGCTGCCCGGAGCGGCAAACAAAGGGAGCCGGGGGTCCCGGGGAAGCTGTACCTCTGCCGCCGAAGGGCGCTGCCCGCCGTGCCGCCACCGCCCGCCCCGAGCCGCCGGCGGACGCTGCCCTGCCCAGGAGCCGGCGGAGCGGAGCGAGCGGGGCTCAGCCCCGGCCCCTCCCCGCCCGCCCGGCAGGGGCGGAGGCGGCACCGCCCGCACGCCCCGGGCCCGCAGCGCCGCCCGGCGGCACCGCTGCCCGGCTGGGGTCCGGGCTG
>VRYO01002782.1:2839592-2851768 GCA_009812075.1 Sialia sialis | reverse complement strand
CACCGAGATCCCCGCACTGCTCCCGCTCCTGGGGCTGCACCGAACCCCGCAATGCACTAAGATCCCGGGGCTTCACTCGCTCCTGGGACTAAAACCGAGACCCCAGGACTACACTGAACCCCGCACTGCCCCGAGCCCTTCTCACCTGGTGTCCCGCACTTCACACCCGCCCGCCCTGCGGTTCTCCAGTTCGCTCCTTTCACCCTGAGCCGTCGAAAGCTAAGCAAAAAGAGAAATTGGCCTATTTTGCATCTCCCACTCGGTTCCTGCAATAATGTTTTCTGTAGTTCCCTAGCTGAGTGCAAGCCCGAAAGTATTTACAGCAAGCTTTGACATAACACAGCTTATCTTGCCCCTGATAAGCGCAGGAGCCATCAGGAATGGAGAGCGACTGCCCCGTTGTGTGGAGAGAGGGGCAAAAAAGAAAAAGCCCTAAAGGGCTCATATTGTGTTTCTGGGACTGAGGTTTCTCCCCACCCCCGTGAGAACTCCCCATTCACAGATGAGATGGAGAATATAGGTCTGTATATTACACTGACACACTTCCCGGCCAAATAGCCCCTGTGAAAAGTTTTGCTGCTGGTGCTTTTTTTCCTAAGACAACCAGTTAGCACATTTTGTTACTTTCTCATGTTTGCTAGCAGGATTTTCCCAATCTGGGTTGTTTTTAAACAGCAATAAGCTTCCATTCAACCCCAAGCTAAACCTACCTTTCCTAGATAACAGTGAGAAGAGGACCTGAACTACAGATGCACAACCAGAACTCTTTAGTGTGTGGAAGAAACCAGCTTGTATCATGAGATTCAATGCAATCTGAACCACAGAGTGAAGATGCAAAATGCATTCTAAAACCCTTCAGATATTTCAAAGTCAATGCTACATTTTCAGATACGCGTCTCCTTGGTAGTCCTTCTGTTTATAGAAAGAGAATGTGTTCTCACACAATTTTCAAATCTATAACTATAGAAGTGTTGGAGACTCTCGGATGAATCCCAGGAACCAGAGCCTAGAAGCCCTGCTGATTCATAGACTCACCACCATTTTATTATTTTTAGTACAGATTCTTAGCTCCTAAGAATTGTCTTGCCCTTATTTTTTTTATATCTGTGAAATTAATTGCTGCTTTCATTAGAAGTGGTCAAAAACTACTTCAACAAAATATTTTTCCTTCTAAAGAGCTGAAGGCTCTGTTAAAACTCAGGAGTATGGAAACAGTGGCAGCCTGATGCAGGTATTCTCAGGAGGGTAATTTAGCTTTAGGGTAGTCTGAAAGAGGCACAGGCAAGAACCATTCCTGAGCAGCACCAGGACCCTCTTTTTTCACCTCTTTCTCATTTCAGGTAAGTGCTTTGCTCATGACTCAGCTTACTTTCTGGGAGATAGTTATTGCATTCTTTCTCAAATAACAAAGGGAAATAATAATATAATAATAATAATAAAGCCATTTCCTTTTACTCCAAATCTAAATGAAAACTAAATTCAAGTTTCAGTAAGGAAAACAATTACTGTCCAGTCAACACTATTTATCTACAAAACACAAAGAACAAGAAGAAACATCCCAAGACAGTTACTGCAAGCATTTCACTGAGAAAGCTCATATTTCAACTTAACACATTGAAATTATCATAAGCCATCACCATGGCATTGAAATCCCAAATTTTTTACCTCAGAGGTTAAAATTCTCCATTAGATCCGAAGAGAAGGGTCACAGGAGAATAAAGCAGTGCAGCTTTCCTTCCATGGTCCTACCGCGGCGCTTCAAGAGGGGTAACACTGGCTACTTCTCAGGTGCACTCTTCATACCTATTTGATGTTTAGATTCCTGTAAATTGAACTTCCATCCATGACTGCTGTGATATTTGGTAGCAGTTATAACACAGATAATATTATTATACTCTATAATAATATAACGTCATAATATAACATGAAGTTGCCTTGTCCTCCAGGAAACAAACCAAAATTTGTTTTTCCCAGTCTTCCAGCACTCCATTCCCTGCTTTGTTTCAGGTATCTGTGAAAGGAGGTATCTCATTGTCCATCCTTACTCTGAGACAACTTTCCAATTTCACTATAAAGTGTGAATTAGCAGCCTGTCACTGTATCTTACATTCTTTGTATAGCAAGCAAAGAAGAAACATAGGTCCCAAAACCTAAGTTCTTTCCCTAAAGCAAGTTAGTACAATGCAAAGAGTATCAATTCAATCCAGAATATTTTCCATTTTACTACATCTACTGGAGTACATAATTACCACTGAAACAATCTACAGTAAATAACGTATTTTTTTAAAAAAATCTAAAATAGACTGAAAGACATGCCTGGTTACAGATGATCAGTTAGACACTAAGAATCATTTTCTGTAAGATATGGCTCATTTCTCACAGCCAAATAGTTTATCAGGGATAATCAGTATTCAGCACACATTCAGGTCTCTCTCAAACATGAGCTATAACCTGGAGGATATTTAAGGGGAATTTCCAACTACTGAATCATTAAATATGCTTTCTTTAGCACACAGATGTCACCCTGAAGGGGCACAGGCAGAGGCTTTGCTCACCCAACAGCCTACAGCCATTTCAGAGAAGAAAATGGAAATGTGTCTGCATCCCTTTTTTGCAGGTCCTGCATCACAATTTACCAAAAAGCTGTGACAGAAATCCATGTACAACACAGCAGTGTAAGAGCTGCTTATTTACAAATTACTTTTTTTTTTTTTTTTTTTTCCTCCAACAGCAGACCCAGCCTCTTCAGAGAACAAAACTACTGGGAACTGCCATTTGCACAGCCTGTCAGGATTTGCAGCAAGGCAGGACAGGAATCTAGTCCCAGCTCATGGTTCTAAGATGAGGATAGCTCACCAGAAATACAGAGATACATGATGGTATCAATTAAAACTGGATGGGAGGTTTCTCAAATGCATTAATTTGGTTGAACCATGTATTTAAATACCAGAATTCACAAACCAGTACTTAAGACAGGTATTATTATTTATAACAAGAAATTAGTTTGCAATAGCTAAAAAGAAAAGAAAAATATATCAACCCTTGTTTTTCTTAATCCTTCTTTCATACAGAATTATATTTAATGATTAACATTATTTTATTATTTAATATTTTTTTGCATGTACAATTTTCATATATGGAGAGATTACTTAGGCAAGATCAATTTTTCTCCCTATTCATAAATGAAGAAATTGAGTCAGCAAGAATAACTCAACCAAAAAAGCCCCATAAATACATCATTTCCTTGACAGAGTGGAAAACAGTTTAGACATTCATGTCTCTAATCCCATCCTCAACCACAAGAGCATGCTTAGCCATTTTTCCTATCCTCAGTGAGAAAATTCTTCATAAAATGTGGCAGCTATACTTCTTTTCTAAGTGTACCAGGAGTTGTGGGAATATACTTTACAGTAGTTAGAACACTTTTCTACTTCAGGCAAAAAAAAAAAAACCCTGTACCCATAAAACAACAGAAAATTTTATTCTGAGCAGGAGATTTAACAATAACAATCTCTGGCTTCTTTGTCATGGAAAATGGCCACAGGTTTGAGCCTGGCTGTACACAAGTGAATGATTCAATAAACAGGTTGCCAGAGAATTCCCGGTTTTAGAACTAAAAAAAAAAAAAAAAAAAGAAACAGAAAGCATAGCTCATCCTTCACCCACCTGTGGCAATTTAAACTGCACACCATTAGGAGAACAAGCAGTGGCTCTGGAATGCTGGAAAGCTCCTCAGGTGCTTTGGAAAACATCAGTTCATTCAGTAATGAGACAGATCATCTGCCTTTCCTGAGATGGATCTTATACAGGATTTGTATTTCCACCTTTTTAAGAAATTATGAAAAAAACACACACACACAAAAAAATAATTACAAGCATGAGAGCTGCAAGAACCTTCTGAACTGACATCTTGCTAATTTTGCAAATTTGGAACGTATTTCAAGAGTACAAGGAAGAGTCTGATCAGAGGTAAGCCCTGAAATTGCAGGCTTCTTAAGTATTATTTCCCCACTCTCCCAAAGGATTTTATCATTGATGTTGCAGAAGAGGAGAAATTCTAGGATTGTTCCTAGTAGAACAAATTAATCTTTTCTCCCTCTGCAAAAGTAGTATTTTTGAGACATAACTGCATATCCCTTCACAAGTGTCCCTACTGGTGTCTGGGAATGACCATCCCTGTGTGGTGGTGTGAAATGATGTGAAACTCAGCTGAGAAGTTACGTTTTATTACCAATTTTCCCCACTGTTTAAAAGTGGTCTGCAATTTCTACTAGAAAATTTTAAATGCACACCGCTCTTTACATAAGTAATTTACAGAAGATGGTGTTAAAAAAGGAGTTCCACAACTTTAGCCAACAGAAATTGAAGAGAGAATGACTTTTTAAGTGTTCTCACCCTAAATACTAATCCTGAACAGTGTCCAGGCAGTTTGCAGACAAAGAAGTTATGATGCACATGTTTTCTTTAATGTCTGATTACCTCACCTGTGTGATTGTTCTAAAGAAGGGTTTAAAAGAGACCTGACAATGCAAGTTTTAAGCTGTGGATCCAAACCCTTTTTGAGTCCAAGCAAAAGTGCAGACAGATGGACAATTCACCAGGCTCTAGTCTATAAATGGCGGCAATGATGGGAGCAATAGCAATAAGAAAAAATCACAGCATGGAAAAAATCAATAGCTAAGGAACTTCAAAATTAGATGTTTCTGGAAGTTCCTTCTTACTAATTCTGCGAACCTGAGAGCCTTCCACTTTGCCTGCCAGCTAAAGAAAAGAGACCGACTTATCTAGGGCACGTAAGAACAATTATTTCTTCCACCTAAATTGCAAGAAATGCCCATGAAAGGTAACTCAGCTGTGAAGGATGTGACTGCACATGCCAGGCAGATGTTGCCAGACCCAGAGCTCTTCCTATGTTCCCCAAATGTTAACTCCTCACTGGGGATTACTCATGTCTTATATTCGGGCAGAGAGCAATTTCTTTGTTCTCCAGCTTTATTACAGCAGAGTGAACTCTTTAGGAGTGCAAATTTTAGCCAAGAAGCAGCAAATTAATAACATATGGATGTAGTGTGTTTCTGCTTCCATCACAGGTGAGGGCAGTGCTTGTAAGAGAAGATGTTTACAGCTTTCCTGAAGCAAGTATGTTGAACCCAGCCCAGCCAGGCCAGCAGGAGCCAAGTTCTGCTGAAAGAAGCGAGGCAAAAGAGATGAAACTGCTTCCCCATCAATGCTGCTACAAAGCTGCTTGAATCCAAGAATATACTTTATTAAATGTCACCAGATTAAAGTCTCTCTCTGTAAAAAGTGTCATTTATAGAAGCATTTCCATTGGTTCACTGATTGTGTATGATTTAGCCATTCTGTGGTTATTGTTCTCTGAAATATATACTTCTCATTCTCACATTATTATCAAATTCTATGTATTTATGGTCCTATGCATGTCCTGTCCTGTAATATGTATTATAAACCATTTGCTTCCATAGATCACCTCAATAAATTATTGCAGCCTTTCTTTTCTTCAAAACATTCACTTTATTTCCTATTCACTTGTCAAAAAATATTTTTGCTTTGCAAGTAACAAACCAATTCACCATTTACCTCCAATACTGGTTTAACTAAAAAGGCCTTGCTACTTCTCAAAGGGCTGCAGCCAGTCAAGTTCCTAAATCATGTTCATGTTTAAGTGCTATTCCTAAATGCACACTAATTTGAACCAGAATTGGCCTGAGCCAGGCTTTGAACAGAAAATACTCTCTGTAAAATCCATAATAACTGCTTAACACAAATTACTGCTTTTTTTTCCTCCAACAGATGTACAGGTTTGGGGCTGACAATCCCAAAAAAAGCCCAAGGTATTGTGCCCACTTCCAACATGGAGTGAAAAAGGTGAAGAGAGAAGAACATAAATCCGAACCCCATTCCAAGACATTTTGGGAGTATTACTCAGCAGACCACAACAGGTCTGAAGGTCACATTTCACATGCATATATAGAGATATTTCTGACTGCCACTTACTAAACAATCAGACTGGCTACTTGCTTTAAAGAGCCCTGAACAAGTATTAATTGAAACCATCTGTAGGACATGCTATCTCTGAAGTAACTAGAGATGTTCAGCTGACTTTGGACTAAATTACCCAACAGCTTCCACACAGAAAAAGCACATTCATGAAAGTGATTTACTGTTTTAATATAACACACACAACTATAAAGGGCTCAACCATGAACCTATGGTTTCTATGATTATTCTCTTCAGGAAAGCACAGCTGAGAGAGAAAACAGCTAAAAGCTGCCTACTCTTCTGTATAATTTGTCCATGAGCCTGAAGCGCCTGCTTAAGGGATGAATTAGTTTGTTTGCCTTAAAAAAATAAAGGCAGTGGGAGTCCTGAGGGAATGTGATAAAAAACAAACCTTTCCTCCCACACATCATCCCAGTGAGAGTTAGATGCTGTGTACTGAGAGCACTAGGATTGTTCCTGCCATACATTTTATAAATATTGGGAAGCCGATGAGGAAACAGTGCCTGCTCCTCTTACCCAACCCATTTACTTCATACAAGAATAAGTATCCAGACTGGTCAAAATTCCTTGCTGTACTGCTCCATATCTAGCAAGGGAGATTCTGTGATCTGGTGAAAGGATGGCTAAAACACATTTGTCTCACTGAAAGAATTAGGGTTGGTATCTATATTAAGATAGCATAGCAGAAAAGATAGCAAAGTCTCCAAAAGGCTGAAATCTTTAACTGCAAACAAAGCTGGTAGACTTTAGAAAAGCTACGTAGGCTATAATGAATGTTTTTGACTGTAGGGAGAAAAATGAATGGCTCAAGTCCAGGAACTGTCTCAGCCTACATACAGAACTGGGTCTGTAGGAGATCCTTATTCAGCACGTTTCCTACAAAAGACATTAATTCACATTTCCTTGTTTAAAGAACAGATAACTTCTCCATGTGAGACATTCCAGCCGACAGGGGCTCAGAGGAATGAGTGAGCACCGCAGAGACCACGGCACATTTCATACAAACACTCACCAACTGTTGCCACTTTGAGATTTCAAAGCTCAAAGAAAATTGGTTTTTTTTCCCCCTTCAGAGCAGTAATCAGGGTATCAACCCTGATTACTTTACAGTTGCTCACCCTTAGTGCAGTTTGAGAGGCAAAAGGCCTTAATCAAGCAGGGAAGGATTTCTTTTAAAGGCTATCAATGTTAATGAACAACTCGGTCTTCTTTAAACATCCACAATGTGATATGGCCAAGTGTTGGAGTTTATCATGTCCTCCAACTTTTCAACAGCCAGATTTTATTTGCTAAGCATTGATCAGGCCAGAAGGAATGAGCTTATCCTGAGCGGCAGTGGCTGCACTTGAATTCTGGACTTTTAGATTGCAAAATGTCCAGGATTTGATGCAATTGTGCCTCAGCCAGCTAAGCTGAGTTGTGGGCTGTCATTGTAAATCCAGAGGCTAAAGGAAGCTGGAGTCCTATTGGAAAACAGAAAGGCACATCCTCACCCTCAAAGCCTTGTGTATCTAAAAGCTAAAAAGAGATGCTGAAGCTTTGTGCCAAAGGTATTAAGTCAAACACTACTGGATGTACTGATGTGCTATTTCTTGTTCTTGCTAGGAGAGAGGATTCCAAATTAAAAGCCATACTGAAAGGCAGAAAGCAAATATTACATCAGCTTTAAAAACAAGCCCTTCAGAAAACTTGTCCCATCTATGAGGTGAATTTATATAGGTTCTTTTTATCCTTTGATTTGTTATTTTATTGTCTTTTGATTATACCAGGAGTCTACAGCTGCGATACTGTTACAAAAAGCATACAGGTGTTTAATTTAAAATAAAAAGGCTTTTGTGCAATTTTTAAATAAGGAAACTATTTCTACTGGATTAGACTTTTATGAAGCCTTTTGAACTTTTGCTTTTCATATCCATTGGTTCAGCAGATACAGTGAAATATCTCCTGCAAAATTATTACAGCCCTGCATAATTATCAGTCTACTAAAGGAAGGCCTTTCAAATGCTTACTCACTGACCTGTTCAGTGTCCTGTTGCACAAGAGCCCCTCTTGAAGGTATTAATCACGGACATATCACTGTTGGAACTTTTAATATGTTACACTGGAGCTTCCCACTCTTCCCCTCAAGGCAGAATCCTTTCTTATTGCACCAGCTCACTCAGCATCTGTGTTATCCACTTTTGCAGTAATACTGCAGTTTAATCTTTGAAGGTTTTCAGAAAGGGCTGCAACAGAAAAAACTGCATGGAGAGGAATATAAAACAGCAACTAATATGTTCAGCAATCTGCAGAAACAAAACCTTATCCTCTGCAAGCAAGATTCAACTTTTTTTCAATTAGTGGGCAAGTACACTCCTAATTGCCAGTGATGCTCAAGCTACTTCTGCAGCCTGTTATCCTTCTTGCTTTTTCAGTCCTCACTGCAAAAAAGCTTTTAGGCAACTTGGTAGAGTTCCTACTCAGCAAATAATCTGCATTCTGCAAATCATGCACTTACCCTGGAGCTTTGCAGGTACCAGGTGATGAAGGATATCACCTTTTAGTTTGATCCTGTATTAACACTTCTTCAGGAAAGACTGGCGTTTTTACTGATGCTCTTCTTATCTGCCACCACTCCAAATACAAGGAGCTCAGATTCCAAGCTGCTTACTGAAAGATGTGATGGAAAAGTCATTGTTACCATAATCATCTCTTACATGGATATTTTAAAATAGACACATGTTCTAGGGCATTCTGTTTAGAACTATTTCATCTCTGTACTTCAAAATAAGCACACAGCAACTTCCTGAAGCCCAGGCATAGTGCAGGATCACACCACTGCTGCATACAGGTTAAATTCACCACCACACTGTTAACAGGGTGTTCGGATATCACTGAAATAGCAAATTTCTCCTTTAGGAAACACAGCTCCTCTGTCCCCTTTAGCAGAAGGCCATGGCACAGCTGACGAAACTGCTCCTCTCAACTTGTATTTTCCCATAGTATTCACAGAAATAAAGTTGAAGCTGAAAAAAAAAAAAAAAAAGAAAGGAAAGGAAGAACATCCCTTTTTCCAGATGCCAGCTAAACTTGTAAACTCAGAGAATACCAGCTACAGCAGCTGGAACTCTGGCTGGGAGCCCCAGCCTGACTCTTGAACCACCTTTGATAGGGCCGAGAGCACAGTCAGGGTGGAATGGAGCATAACCAGGACTCCTACCACAAGCTGAAGTCATCTTTTAGTCCTCACTGCAGGTGTCCCCTTAGAGTTGGTGTTTTGGGACATAACCACTCATTTAATTTAATATTACAACAGTCTGTAATTTTAGCTAGGGAAACCATACACACCTATAGCCTTGCCTTATTTTTAAATTTTTTTAAGTAAGGCTGATGACTGATCTTATATATCACTTTCATTTTTTCAGTCCAGGCCCTTAAAAAGTAAACCAAAAAACAAGTTTGTCTGTTTGTTTGCTTTTTTGTTTGTTTAAAAAAGAAAAATCTTGCTCATTTGCTTGTTCTCTTCCAGTATCTGTGTCAAGAAATCTTGAGCAGCATTTCCTTCCCCTGCCCCCTCCCTTGTTAATCACTTAGCTATAGCTGCTTTCTAGCACAACACTAATGTATGGTAACTAATTTTACTGGCAGAAAGGATGTGCTAAACATTGTCTTGTTCTCTTCCTTCAGTGTGTGCTTCCTAGAAAATGAAAAAAACATTACGTATTCCCACTCTGCAGGATGCCAAACACAGACATCTCCTGAGCAAACAGTAAGTTATTCTGTGTAATAACTATAAAGGCAAGAATGAGATTACAAGAAAACATCCTCTACAGCTGTAAACACTATCTGCAAAGCTTACTATTCACCACCATTACATTTCCATGCAGAGCCAATTCTAATCCCTTCTCTTCTCATTGCTGAAGCAAGCACTGTTTCTTTTTTCCATTATATTGGATCTCCTATGTACTATTTTTGCATAGAGGAAGAAACACGTGTTGATAAATGAGTCTGAAAGTCAATCAAATCCAACACTGCATCTCTTGTTTTAAGGTTTGATACCCCCTGAAAAAAAAAGTTTTAAAAAATCAGGAGTGAATAGCCTAGGGAGTTTCTGCTTTGGCAGAACTAGAGTAAGACAGTAGCCAAACACATTGCTATTGGCATTCAGTCTTGGATATTTTAAGCCAGAAAAATCATAGCTTGATTCAGTATAATTAAAAGAGATGCTCAGAGGGGGCACTGTAAGGCTAAGTGGAGTAATTATACAAAATGTATTTTAACAATGGCGTTTTCTACACTTTGAAACTAAATCAAGAAAATTGAAAAAAAGGTAGGCAGAGTAGTAATTAGATGTGAATTCTCCCCAGTTCCCTAGAACAGATAGTACTACGTATTAAAACTTGCATGCTCCAGGCCTGCATTTTTGCAAGCCCTGAATCTTTTGTGAACAAAGATTGTACAAAGAGTTGCAATCCTCTAACCAAGGTCTGCCTAAAGGACATGTTGGACATCCTGCTGCCATTGCAAAATGGACAAATTTACATGGCAAGTCTTCCCCAGTGTTATCCACTGCAGTGTTTCACTGCAGCTGCTTTATCTTGATGATTGGTTAAAGAAATCTCATGTCTGACATTGTTAGTCTCATCTCAGCTATTCTTGTCAAGCTCCATATGGTGCCTATAACAAACAATTATCACTCTATAAGAAAATGTGAATTTCTGTCCAGTTTGTCCAGTTCCTAATGGAGTCTGGACATGTTCTTGCTCATTATGCTATTTTGAAGTCACTCTTCTCATTTTTAATGACTTTATAAACATAGCAATGAACAGGGCCATTGTGTTCTGCTGCATCTAATTTACATCTGCATTAAATACTCCTTATGGCTCCCATGTGAAACTGAGCCTAAGGCCCAGAGACAATGCCAGAATGAAGCCAAGGAGAGAAGTTGGGGTCTCATTACCAAGGGAGAAATTGGGGTCCCTAGCACTCAAAGGGAGAGGGAAAGAGAACTACAAGCCATACACACTGATTTTAATTTTTGCATGTGTGACAGTGATCCATATGGTGATATTTATTTCCTCAATAAATTTATTTGTAACATTAAGTAACAGCTTTCTAGTCTTATGTTCAGAACTGATGCCCACTCAATAGGCCTTAGTGAACTTGTGGCAGGGAAGTTGTAAAAGTCTTTGACTTCTAAGCCTTCAGCACTGGTAATTTGGTGGCAGAATAAAGGTAATTCAGACTGCAGCATTTTTATAATCAGGCTGTGTAAAGCAACATGGATAGGACACAGGAGTGGCATACAGGATATTCTTCAATGTATTTATAGGCAGATTTTTATCATTAATTGGTAATGAATGTGAATCCATAGAGTCCAGGTGTGAAATGGCATTTTAGAGTGGCTTCACTTTTTCAGAAAAATTATAGAAGGCACATGAATCTGTAATTAAATTTAAGATTAATTCTGTATTTGTCTTTTGATTAGCCTTATCATGTATCTTATACAGCATAAAAAAAAACAAAGGGGAACATAAAACTACCATTCATTCACCAGGTAATTTTTCAAATGCATCAAAAAACTCTACTCAATAATACAGGAGACCACTACCCAGCCTGAAAATCTGGTAGTCAGGCTATCCATAGTGATCTCATGGTTCTGCTATGGTTCAGGAACACAGAAATCCATTAAAATGCTTTCATTAATCCCTGATGCTTTTACTGTACGTAAAAAGCACGCAGCTTAAATACCAAGTTATACAGCAGGTTTTAACCTTCTGCCATGACTCCTTCCTGGCTCTCACTGGTTTAGGGAGGGAAACAAATGATGAATCTGAACTGCAACAATGAAAAATTTAGAGACAAGTTAGGGCAAAAGGTTTTGCAACGTGACTTCCATGACCAACACATTTGAGTGAATAAATGGTATTATGAGGGCCATGGTTCATCACCTTTCTACATGAACAGGAAAACATTCACCCTTACCTTGGTGGAACTAAGTTATGCAACTCCCTTACAAACTGGTGCAGACAGGAGCTGTAAAATAAGTTAAGAGAGAGCAAGAGCCTTTTTTATTGAAAATAAACTATTTGTCTCTATTTCACCTCGAAGTTCTTCGATGCTCATTTACATGCAATGTTACATGACTGCTTTTGGTGTTGGTGCTTTGCAGACAG
>VRYO01002782.1:2812899-2838592 GCA_009812075.1 Sialia sialis | reverse complement strand
AAAATCTCATAAGCACACACAAAAGGTATACACCAACTCATCAGCTTTCTATTCCCTCTGAAAAAAGGTGAGCACTGCCCATCACAGCTGCTTCCAGAGCCATTGCAACTTATCCTACTCACAGGAATCAAAAGAAATAATAACTGTGGCTGTAAAGAAATGAAGCCCTTCCATGAACTCAAGAATATGGCTTTTAATCTCCCAAATCTTTCTGGCAGCTCTTTTTCACGTGGCAGCAGGTGACTGCAAACACAGAGCAAGCCTTGGCACCAGACAGCTGCCACCATCTTCAGGCTTGAAGGATTTAGCTGCTGGGAGCTCTCTGCCACCTCAAAACTGCTAATTTCCTCCTGATTAGTTTTTTTCTTTTTAATTTTTGTTACCGATGCCTAGAAAACACCCACCACACCCATCTTTCAAAGTTCACTGCAGCAACTTTAAATTAGTCAGATCAAGGGGAAGAAAAAATAAATGCCAGAACTGAGGAAGCAGTGTTTGCGTCATGGGACATTTGCTTGCGAGCTTCTTTCAAGTCTAAGTCAGGACCCACCATCTTTTTGTCTGCCAAGTTTTTTTCCAAGCTCTGCTGAAACTTCAAGCAGCACAATCACAATAGTAGGTCTTGTAGCATTCAGTGCTACACATTTATCAGAGCAAAGACAACATAAATTTCTTAATTTAAAAATCAAACAAGAAAAAAAATTTTTCCTTTAGTAAGATAAAAATCAAAACTGTCCTTCTTTATTTCCTTATTTTTTAGGATGAATTTTAAATTAACTACTATGCTGGAAATACATCAGGGGAATTCATTCTTCTGTTTCAGATTTGAAGGATTAACTCTTCAATTATTAAGTTGTACCAACAGCTGATCACTTGCTCTGCAGTCTATTTTTAAAAGTACATGAAAGATTAGTGTAACCAGAATACCTAGAATAAGAACATTTAGCAAAACCCTGCCATGCAGAAATCTGAAATTAGTGTTTGAGACCTGGTATATCAATTTACAGTTAATGCCAGGCTTGCTCTCAGGGGGGCTCAGGTCACTTTTTAATGGCCTTCAACAGCTGCAGACACACAACCCTCCTCCCTCCCCAAACCCCACCCAACATACAAGGATTGTTTCCAACTATAGGGGCAATTTAAATCTTTAATAAAAACATTTGATGCCTGCAAAATTGCATATTAATTCTCAGAAGGAAGGACATCACAATTTTCTCTTTAAAAAACTGGCTGGGGCAGGAGGGAGTTATTTTAAACTGGGACTGATGCATTTCTCTAGAGCTGCCAGCAGGTCCCTTTGAGGTCCTGCTAAAATCCTGGTGGCCATATTCCAGAGGATTTGTACTTCGCAGAGCTCAAGGATGAGAGTAAGAGAGAAAGGAACCAGAAATCTCTCCAAAGAACAATTCTCTTCTTATTGCTACTCTTTACAAGTCACTCTGAGGTGTTGGTCCTCCAGGGACTGCAGGCAGATTAGGAAAGAGGATCCCTTCATGCAGGTCACTGCCTCCTGAATGTCTCACCCTGCCTATAAAAGGCAGTGATTTCTCCTCTAAGCCCCTCAGCGTGAACCTCTCCGCATCTGTTTCCTTAAAAAAAACCAAAAAAACCAGCTTGTCTAAACCCAGCAGAGTGCTTCTTTCTGTTTAAAAGAACACCTCACTTTGCAAGAGCTCACATTTTAAGGATCCGTCCCCAGGCAGAAAGTCTAGTAAATTTGTCCAAATGAATGATGTTTTTCAGCATATCTTTCTGAAAGTTGCACCCCAGGAAGGGTTTACTGCTGTACTGTGCCCTGCTACCTCCAGATTACAAGGACCTGGAAAATACAGATATCAAACACAAGTTACCTTGCTCTAAAAACTCCTTTAACTTAAATAAAGTATTACCTTAGAACTCACTCCATAGACCTGAGTAAGCTGAGACAAGAAGGGACATGAAACAAATTAGGTCTTAATAAATTTATGTGACCCCCTTGAGCACAAGATTTATTTCTCTGGTTACTTCTGCACTGTACAAGCCAAAGCAGCAGGGAGATCAGGCACAGCAGCAGTCAGATGAGAGGGTGCACAATGATTGATCAGCTTTGAAAAATTACAACTCTTAACAGGCATTAGCAAAGCATCAGCACAGCAAGAGTTAAGAACATGGCCTGTACTTCACTGCTGAGAATATTTTGGGAAATGGGAATAGGATCCTTTAAAATTACTTCAGTTTTTATTAACATCATTTCACAGGACATCCCAGTTAAGCCAGGCAGCATGTTTACAATAGGGTCCTGTCCAAGGACAGCTTAAAACTCTTACACAGTACATACAGAAGGACAGTACAGCCCCAGTACAAGCCACCAGCAGGCAGCAAATCACGTCAAAACCTCATGTTACACCTGATTAACTGCCTGGCTCCACTACTGCAACCTACTCCAAGAATGCTTGCTTCAGTGTAGTTAGGAGTTGTCAGTGAATTTATGTCATCTGATGGCAAATTACATAAAATAGTGCCCCAGTGCATCATTTAAGAAGCATTACCTGGCATGAGCTGCAGGAGTGCGTGGCTTCACACCTGCAGTATCCTCTGGTGCTTTATACCTTAAAAGTGGACTCCATTTAGATGTCTCATTTACTAGAAGAAATCACATCACCTCTGTCCCAGTGGGATCATGTGAGCCTGGATTACAACTCTGTATGAATTACAAACACATCCAAAATTCTACCACTCGTAAGTCAGTCTACCCTCAACATGGCAATGCAATTAAATTTCCCACAAAATTTTCCTTGATTCTACAAATGGCTAGAAAGCAGACACCTTTGTAAATATGATGAGCTTACATTTTTCACTAAATGTACAAGCATGAGAGTGGACCAAACATTAAAATCTTTCCACTACTTCACCACAAAAGAAACCTTGTTTCTCTGAAATTCAAAGCCAACGCAAGCCACAAGAGAGGCAAATTTCAAGAGCATCCCAAGGTCCATAGATTGGATGTTTGTCAAACACACAAGGTACTTTGAAAACCAAGCAATAATCTTTATGAAGCCTGCGTTTATCCAACAGTCAATCAGCAAGACATCCAGCATTATCTGAGATATGGTGCATCTTGATCAAGAGTTAAAATCCTGTAAATCAGCAG
This sequence comes from Sialia sialis, assembly GCA_009812075.1. Lineage (NCBI taxonomy): Eukaryota > Metazoa > Chordata > Aves > Passeriformes > Turdidae > Sialia > Sialia sialis. The sequence continues at coordinate 2,835,462 of VRYO01002782.1, read as the reverse complement.
AAGTGTTTAACTGTACAGTCTGCTAGCCCTGACTCTGAGTTCCTGCACAGCTTTTTTCAGAGTTGTGTAGGAATTTAGCAGAAAGCTGGATGCCAATTTTAGCAGTAATACCATCTACCCCACACACAAACAAATCGAATATTTCTGTGGAGCTCCTCACACTTGGCCAGCAGGAAGCTTGTTTTCATTATTTTGTAAGATTAAATAATCATCACATATTTTAAAGTGCAGTCTTATCTCTTTCCTCAGGCAAGGCAGTGATATTCCAGCTTTACCCTGGATAAACAGTTGAGGTGGTCTGTACTTCAAGTGTCTGCAGGAAATGTAAACCCAGTAAAAAATTTCTTGTATTTAGCATGTTGCAATACACACGGTAGGCTAAGTCCCTAAATTCTACCTCTTACTGAATGAGGCAATTTTGTATTATAACAATTAGATCACAGAAAACCTTTTTCTTCTAAAATTAAACAAGGAGTTTAATTAAAATCAGAACAAGTCTTCTAAAATAACAGCGGAACAACAGAGCACAGATGTCTGGACTGCAAACCTATTTACCTACTTTTTCTGCTCAGTCATAACAGCATTTCCACAGCAATCACAAGAAGATCTTTAGCAAATAAAAATCCTGATATTAGATCACTTTTCCCTGCTAAAAGATGAAAAAAAAGTTGTTCTGGTTTTAGTAAGGGGTAAGACCCAACCTAAATGCTGAGGCCATGGGGAAAGAGAGATGAAAAATCCATTAGAAATGCCGATATGGAAATGCAGATCAATGCGTCCACCAGCTGTAGTGACATTTAAGGGAGAGCAGAGCATCTGAATAGCACCACCATGGTGGCCTTCAGACAAAAGCACCTGAATAATTGGGAGGAGAGAAAGAAACCAGCACCTCTTCCCTAGCAAGGTGTGACGCGAGACAAGCACCAAGCACCAGGAGCTGCAATCTGAAATGGAAATGCACACAACAGCATGGGGGGGAAGGTTTTTGGCTAAGCAGTTGATGCTGGGAGAAGTGCTTGAGGATTGGTAAGAAGAGAGCAATGCTCAGAGGACTTCTCTCTCTGAACCCAGACTGGCACAGACTTGTCCTTACAGATGGCAAAGCTTCAAGGGATAGTAGTTCTGGTGGGAACATCTCTAATGATGCCACATTTTTGGATTCAGAGCTCATACCTGGGAAAGGAGGAAATGTAGGTGGGAGGGAAGCAGCTCAGCTATCACTGAGCTCAGCAGTTGTAGAAGTCGGCAAGGCTGAACCCAAGTGCTCCCAGGATTTAGGGAATTGCTCACCAAGCCTTTGGGTGAGATGTGGCCAAGGAGCTGTGCTGCTGTGAACAAGCCACTGGGCACAGGATCTTTGTGGCACCAGTCACAGTGCAGGGCACAGCGAGGTCCAGGAGGTGTTCACCAGTTGCCACTGCCATTGAGTTGCCATTTACAGGGCTCAGCACACTGAGCAACCTTCACTTTTGCAGATTCGAGGTGACCACTTCAACTGGCTCTAGTTTGGGAAATACAAAATTAGTGAATTAGCGTTTGCCCAGCTTTCTAATCTCCAAGTGCTTTTGTTTAATGGCAAGAAAAAAAATCAGATGTTCAGCCTCAACTACAGTTCCAGGGAATTTAACAGCTGAAAATGTGACAAATGCTGCCTTGCTCAATCACCTGCAAATGCATCAAGTGGAAGCCGTGGTATCTGCCTACACAGACTCAGTGACTAAGTGCAGGTTTTACTTGTATGTGATTTTCTTTTCCCGGTCTTGCAATTCTTCACCTGGAGCATCAAATACCAGAGCGATGATGTGCCAACACCACCTTTCCTGTGGGGCTGTGCCCTACCACTCCACAGCAGGCTTCCAAGAAGCTGTGTGCCTCTGGTAATTCAGACTGCTAGAGACACCCATAGGGCAAAGCTGAGTGGAAACTGCTGTATTCTTTCCAAATAGATCCATGCAATTTTTTAATCGACTTTCAAAAAACGCACCAAACATACCCAGGGGAAATAAGCTAACAATGTGGATTGCTGCCCGAAATAATTACACAGATAGCTCGGGGCGTTCAGAGTAGTGATGAAAGAAAAGAAACAAGAAAAAGCGATTGCCAGGCTTCACAGCAATAACATGATTTAGCAAATCCTGCACTTTGCGTTCCACAAATTTATAAATACTGCATGTGTTGGTTTTCCCAGTTTAGGAGTCCCTACTGAGAAGCTCAGTATTACACTGGAAACACCCCTACAGCAGAGGGCTATCTGCCATTCTCATTTTGATGTACCTGCAGATTTGTGACCTCATTGTTGTTTCACTTCACAGCTTTGAAAGAAGTGACTTTACTGCAAATAAGGCTACCTGCTCATAAAAAGGCTGGTACATTCAAGCGCAAGACTGAAGGGCAAAGCTGTGCTTTGCCAGGGTGCCAGGCTAGATCAATTCTTGCTGAGGAGCAGCACAAAGATAGGTAATGGACTTCAGGATGTCCCCAAGCCAGAGTTGTGAGCTGATCTGTCTAAATACACAGCAAGCCTCAAAACCCTGACAAGCTTTCTCTTATCGAACTTCAAGAGAATTTAAAGGGAACTCAGGTACAATTTCTAGGTGAGCATAGTTTGAAAAATAAGCCTTTGGGGTTTTTTAATATTTCCTTTAAATTAAATATTCATCTGATACTAGTTAAACAATAGAGTGGCAAGTTTTTACATGCGCAATGCAATGGTATTTCATTACCTTCAAATAACCAGCAGAATGAGATATCAGAGACATTAGCCCTGACTGTATTACTCCTCCACTGAAACCACACCTACAGTATTTCAGCAATTTGCATTTGCATCATCTTTTCCTTTATTAAAAAATCCCCAACACAACTTGACCAGTGTTTCTACAAGCAGCTCTTGCTCAATTAAAATACTATATCCAAACAGATTTATGCTACACCCTGTTCTGTCATGAAAGTACTAAATTCCAGATGATGAGCATATGTGGGTGTCTGCTCCTGACTCTAAATCCTGTTTTAAATATATATTTCAAAGATACTCTCCATATAGTTAAGGCCAATGGGGAGGAAGCAAGAAAAATGGAATTTTTAAAATTGCACAAAAGGATTAAGAAAGTTATGCACAAGGATTTTGCTTCAATGCTAATTTTAGCAGGATTAAAATCCTTTTGTTTTTTGTATGCCTTAGTTTGTTGAGGCTTGAAATCTTGGAATGCATGAGAGACAATCACTGAGTAGAAACTATAGTGTGAGCAAAAACAATAAGAAACAACCTAGTTTAGAAGATGCATGTAAGCACTTCTAGTACTCAACCTGCCGAATTACACCTGTAGTCACTTGTTGGTCTCATCTCACCAATATTTCCTTGGTTTGCTACATATCATATCCCAGAATGCGATTTTCCATAGAAACTGGGACTGTTTGGGATCCATGGGTCAGGGGCACAGCACACCGCCCCAGAAAAACAAAAAGACTAACAGGGTTACAAATAAAATAAGGAAAGAGCAAATAAAGAAGGAAAGAACGCAAGTTAACAGATAAAGACAGAGGTATCTTTAAAATTACCCATGCTGCACCCAAATATCCTTATTTGTTCATATTATGATGATTTTAGTAACAATTTCCTTGGAAAAAAAAAAAGTTTGGGAAGACAGTTCTAATCACTCTAAAAGCCCCTATTAACAAAGCTAATGCCAGTGCCACCGCAATAGCATTCTTACGCAAAACCAAGAACTTTGCAAGGAAACACCCTTCCAGATGGATATAGCTGCAATTTACAGATCGGGAAAACAAAGTCACTGCAAGCCAAAAGCTCTACCCTGAGGGGCTTTACCTCAAAGTTTGAGTTAGAGATTCAGCTGAGCAACTTGGCTACTGCTTCAAATGCTGAGCATTGCTCCACTTCACCTTCTACTCCCCTTTCTGCATTTCCAGTGTTTATGCAACTGCAACACCCTTTTACCTCTGAATAGTCAGCTTGGGCTGAGACATGCATACAATGTTGGCAAAATACTGTCAGAGCCTCTAAGCATCATCACTACACACATTATCAGAGTGGCAACAGTCCTGACTATAGGATGGGAAAGAATGACTGCAAGAGGGAAATTTTACTGAAATAAAGGTCATTACATATTAATCTAATACTTCTATTTTGCAAAACTTATGCACAACCTCACCACTCTGGAGCACCTGTGTTGTTACAAATGTGCTTTTTGTCTCCAGGTCAAACAAGAGTATCTACTAGAGATTAAGATATAAATGCTGAAAAAGAACAAAAAAGGAACCATAGTTAGAAAAATCACTTTTCAGACAATATCAAAACAGTAAAGCAAATACTAGAACGAGTGAAATATTTTATTACAGTGGAGAAATGCTTACTGCTCTGATCTGGCAGATACTGTGACACAGACAAACCAGAATGTTCATGAAAGAAATGGACTTCTACACTTTGAATCTTGCCTTTGCTCTTGGACTGCTTGAAGCATCTTTTCCAAGCAGCATTCTCTTTAACTGATTTTCCATATTCAGAAAGGCTATTTGCAACTGATAGAAGAAATACTGATTTCGTGTTTTCATGGATAACAACTCCTTGGATACTCTGAATCTCAGCGCAAGACACAACTTGCTCTACAATAAGCTGGAATTAAACACACCTCATAACACCCGTTACTTTGGCTTCATTTCAAGAGATCCTCCATGTCCCACCCAGCTGGCAGGGGATGAAGCCAAGCCAATGTGTAGGCAAGTAGAAGCAGCTATGGGAGGAAAATCTGATTTAGGGAAAAAAAAAAAAGCTATGTCAAACAGGTCCAGAGGAGTGCCACAAAGTTGACAAGGGGGCTGGAGCATTTTCTCTATCAGGACAGGCAGAGGAGTGGGGTTGGTTAGCCCAGAGAAGAAAAAGCTCCAGGAAGAGCCTGGAGCAGCCCGCCAGCACTTATGGGGGTCCTACAGAATAGGTGGGGAGGGACTTTTTATCAGGGAGTGCAGTGATAGGATGAGGGGTAACAGTTTTAAACTGAAAGAGGGCAGATTTAGATGAGATAGCAGGAATAAATTCTGTACTGTAAGGGCAGTGAGATACTGGAAGAGGCTGCCCAGAGAAGATGTGGATGCCTCATCCCTGGCAGTGTTCAAGCTCTGAGTAACCTGGTCTAATGCAAGTTAGTGGAAGTAGATGGTCTTCAATGTTCCTTGCAGCCCAAATCGTTCTGTGATCCAGTATCCAATTACAGCAATTTCACAACTATAAGGTGCACTGGACTATAAGGCGCACTTTTTTTTCCAGCGAAGATCCACGCGCAAAGTAACAAATTAGTAACGGAATTGCGCGATCGCGGGTTTACTGGCAGGTGCTCAATTTGCAAACATTTTTCGCAGATCAGCATAGCCTTTAAACACAGCCCCAGGCGCTCTCCCTGTGCTGCGGGCCCCGGCACTCCCGTCCACCCCCAGCACTGGCTGCCCCACTTTCGGGTTGGCAAATTTCCGAACTTTGTCCATATATAAGGCACACTGGACTATAAGGTGCACTTCTAGATTTCGATCAAAATTTTAGTCAAAAGGGTGCACCTTATAGTCGGAAAATTACTGTATTTTCTTTCCATAACATGAGGTAGAGTCTAATTTTAGGTACTGTCTTTCTCAACAGGATCTTTTTGAATGACAACACAGTTCTTTTAATTTTGGTAATTACATCAGGATAACTCTTTATAGCCACCTCCTTGCTAATTACTCGTTACCTTGCACTACAGCGGGTTTTGGTAAAGAAAGCACATGGAAAACACGGTGTTTATCTTGGTGAACTCAGCAGCATAACCACACTGCTTGAAAACAAATGCATTCTTGAAAATGCTACCACCTCTGAGTCACCACACAAGTCCCACATCAGCACACAACCTCCTGTAATTTGAGTCTCATTAAACTTATCAACACACATATCTTTTCATACTGATGAAACAGGAAAAGTTTCAAGACAGAAGCAGGCTTTGCTGTCCCCTAGCTACAAAATGCTGAATTCAGGAATTCCCTTCTGAGTTGTTCCCCCTCTTAATGCTAATGGGCATGGCACAAAGACCATAGATTCTGCATTTATTCAGAAAAATTATTCTCCTATTGAGAAAAAAACCATGCAAAGCAACGTAAAGATACTCGTTCTCAGCAGAACTGCAAAACAACAAATCTTCAAATAAGCAAAAAGAGTCTGATTTTTCAAAAAACCCACTTTAATTACTGTGTGGTTTGTTCAGTTTTCTTTTGAAGACGCCTAGCATATGGTATGATTTATACAACACTGGCGGGGAGCTTGGGACAGAAGATTCAAATCTAACTGCATAAGTACACACCAAGATTGTCCTTCTCATCAGCTGAGTTTAAGATTGCATGCATAATTAATTCCTATTGCTAAATATTCTTTAAATACTAAGAAAGGCAATTTGAAATTTTTTGTACATGCAGCTTGTCCTTGTAGCTGGTGACACCAGAGCCACCAAGGGGCAGAGATCAGTAGAGAGAGCTGCCTGTTTTATTTCTAAGGTATCACAGGAAAAACCTGCAAACAGGGCCAGATGCTACAAAATACTTCAACCTTCTGTACTATCTCTCCTTTTTTGCCTCACTCAGTGGCCTGCACCTCCCAGCACTGTGAGTATGTGTTCAAACACAGCATTACCTTATTTCCTTCTCAGTAAAAGCACCTTAAAATACAGCAACAGAGAGCTTGTAAAACAAAGTTTGAAAAAAAAAAAAAAAAATACCACAAGAGTTTAACTAAGACCTCTCGCTCGGTTCTCAGGAGTTCAGAGAACCCAGTGGTTTCTTTTTTGACAAAAGATAGTTTTAGTGGTGTAAGTTATCTGTAGTGTTGGTGCAGCACTTCTCAGGCTCCGGGTCACAAGTAGGTCAGAAACCTTCACGCTGCAGTTTGCACAACTCTAAGATGTTTTTGGAAGATATCTGTACCTTCCTTGGTATGGAAAGAACTAAACAAAATCAGCACTGGAAAAATGATAATCATTCAAAAGCTTTGCCTCATTATTTTGATTGCAAATGATAACTACTGCGGCAGCACTCCACAATGCATTTGTGATTCATTTTTTCCCCCAGAGAGATTAGGCAATTATCAGATTTTTTCCAACAAGTTTGGAAGGCCATAAAAAAACCTTGACAACCACTGGTATAGATGGCCTCATCATCAAGGTTGTCTATCTGAAAATATCACTTTCAGATTCTCACCAGGCTGGAGACCCTGAACTAGAGGAGAGGAGGAAAATTGAGATCACAGATTTCCACTCATGTTCGTTTTAGAACCAATTATACAAATGATACAAAAAGGAATTATTTATTCTGTGTTCAAAGCATTAAGAATTGTGATAAATACATGTCATTAAGTATTAGAAATTACAAAAAATTCCAAGGACATCAGGAAATAAGGGATTTGTGGTTTATATTTTAACACAGCACCACCGTTTTCACATTTTGGCTGCATTTACATTGCTAGACACTTAGGGTGGAAAAGCCCTGGTCCAATTCCCGTTATGCAGGGGGAATCTAACACCAGACTGCTAGCTGGGATGCTCCCCTGCACACAAAGGGCTGACAAGGACAGATGCAGAAATACTCGAGCAGTTCCTTCCTGTGACCCATCCACGTGCTCAGAGCAGTAGCAAGGCAGGAGCTGGTTGTCTACCACAAGGCAGCACAGCAACACAAACACAAAGCCTCGTTTTTAATTCAAGACAAGATCCTAAATGCACTTAAAACAAAATCTGGGCAGCATTTATGCTGAGCTGAGGAACACATCCTCGGAATTTCTGTGCAGCCTTTTACACACCCAGAATTTGGGGGTGTCCAAGTGATGCCACTCAAATTGTGCTGCCCACACCCAGCTTTGCTCAGAGCCTGCTGCCCACTCCTGATTTGGTGCTCTCCAATTTGGGAGTCTCAGCATGCTCTAACCCAGAGCACATCTCAAACAACCCCATGACACGTTCCAGTCTCAGGGAGGATTTCCTGCTGCAAACGTCACCCTTCCCTTCAAATTCATGCACTGCATTGCAAATAAATCAGCAAGTCAGTATTTAAAGCACTCAGCAGGACTCAAAGGCCTGCTGTAATTTCCTAGCCAGACTGAGGGAACCCAGACACATTCTGTCTTTTCCTCTCCCAGCAGACTCCTGCAATCCTGAATCTGCAGTCTGCTTCAGAGTCCTCCAGAGGGAGGATGTACTTTATCCCAGGAATGAAAGCATCATTATGCCCAAAGACAAAGGCCCTCAGCTTTTCCTAGCAGGATAAACTGGGCTTTGATTCCTTCTGCTCGTATCAGACATCACAACTTCTTCCTGTTAAGAACAAAATCCTTGGATTCTGGTGCTGGACTGCCTGAGTGGCCAGGTTGCAGTGAATAAGCAAACGGTCTCCTTGAATCTTAAATCTGTTTCTGCAGGAGAAAGAGAACACCACCCACCCCACTCTATGGGAGCCTCGTAACCAGAGCAGTTTTGGGGCACTGCAAGACATGAACTTGATAACCACAAACTGACAAAAGAATTGAGCTTTTGTTTTACCCATGCCTTTTGTGGCCACAAGCTGCTTTCTTATGTACTGGCATTTCACCTCATGTTAGCCAGCTTTAGAAATCACTTTTCTTTCTCCTTGTGAAGGCAAGGAACAGTAAGAGTATTGCTTGCATCAACAGGACAACTTCCAACATTACATTTCCACACACAGCCTCAGTTACTATTGTCTCCCAGTGAAAACAAACCCATTTTTGTTTCTGATATGAACTGCTTGTACTGAAAAATTGCTTCACCTGAAAATTTTGAAACATCCTATAAAAAGCCACTAAGAAACTCAGAAATTTTCAAAATAAATAAAGGATGGCTACACTCATCCATAATGCTTCTCCTTCCCTGCTGCCATGGGAATTGCACTGAACAGGGAACATGCCAGTTTGCAGCTGAATTTCCCAACACAAGGGTCATTATCTACAGCATGCTGAGAGGACGAGATCCAGAAAAAAAAAAAAAAAAGCAAGTTTACAGAAATAAAATAAAATCCCATCTGACTTGGGTTTTTTTTTGGGTTTTATAGAAGGCTGGACAAGAATAGAAGAATCCAATCAAATGCCATTTCTTGTTCATCCCAGAAGGAAGACAATGAGTCCATAACAGGTATGGGACTGCCATCATGCTTGTGATATCCAAGAATAAAATTATGATCAACTGTAAAACTGCTGGTGTCTTATTGCCTAGACAAGCAAAAAGCTGGCATTACTTCTGAAGATGTGTGCTGTGTTATACAAAGAATACCAAAAATAAGGAGTTTCAGAGAAAAAGATAAATCAAGACATCCTCTTGGTACCATCACAGTTAAAACCTGTAACTTCAGTACATAATATTTTAAGTATTACCAAGCAGAGATGAGCAGATTTCAGTTTAACTACTCCTTTTGTGAAAATACTTTATTAAATTAATTAACCAAGTTACCTTCTGAGTCCACAATCCATTACTAATTCTAAAATTATTGATGTTTGCATTTGGAAATCATTGTTTGGCATCAAACTGTTTTTTGCAATTAGCATACACTAGCAGGCTTAATAAAACTCAAGGACTCCTCTAAGAGACTCCAAAAATGAAAATATTCCTAAGTGTGCTCAGAAATTACCATTATGCATGGTCATCTCGATCAGTAAGAACTCAAGCAGCTACTGACAGCACAAATCCCAAATGAGCTAACTATGAAAAAATTATCCTCTCTTGTGCAGCCAACACTGACCTATTTACTAACCAAGATGCACAAGCATTGTCCTCCAAGCTCTACCTCACAGGGACATATATAAAAACCCACAGCATTCACCAGCTAACACTGATTTTGTATTCCTTTCTCACACTCAAAGTCTTCAAGATCTGCACAAAAAGTGATCATTACCAATTGTCAAGGAAGCTGTTGTATAAGAGAAAAGATTCCTGAGCTCCCACAGATTATACTGAGTGAAAAAGCCTGTTAAAATAACACTACCAGCATGCCTAACAATTTACATAATCACAACCAAAAAAGGAAACCTGACTCTAGAGTAATGCAGGAAAAATAAAACTCAAATTTGCATTATATTGTTCAGAAAGTGGACAGGTTAAATCAATCACACATTTGAAGAGCTGAAAACTGCTGAAAAAATGATGAGTGGAGCAGACATACAAAACAAAGTTTATTTGCAGTGGTGTTCCACATATGCAATTTTTCATTTATACTAGAGGTAATTAATGTAAGGCCCCCAGAGTTTTTCTCCTGCTCCTGCCTCTTCTAAACTGCTATCTTTACCCACCAAAAAAAAGCAAAGCCAGAGATTGCAGGAACAAAGGGCCAAACCACCCTGAAAGCAGAGACCAGAAGTCAGCAAGAGAAAATGTCATTTTCTGTAATTTCATTATTTCTCATAATTCTTTATTATTTCTCATCATTCCTTATTTCTCATTGTTCTCCATGCAGCAAGTTAATTTTTTCTAGCTGATACCACATTGAATTTGGGCAAGATATGCATCTTGATATGGATTTATACACCTGCACATATAGTTCACTCATTACTGGAAGGGGGAAAGCAGTAAGTATTTCAGCAGTTAAGAACCACCAAGCAGCCAAAAACCTCTTTTTCTAGGCATTCCTTTAGCTACATAGAAACACAGAAATAAGAGTTCTTTCCAGCATTCATAAATAGATTATTATTAACATGTGACCTTAGGTCAACATTGCTGTTCCTGTCTTTTTTCTCCAAACAGAGCACAGTAAGCGATGTGACCTGCACACACAATTACTGATTTATGGAACTACACTGTCAGGAGGACAACTTCTCACAATTACAGTGTTTACTCACCTCACTGAGACCAGAAATCCATGTTCTGAATGCACAAGAAAAAGCTATGAACAGTTCAGATACAAGACATGTAGAGCATGTACGAGCTGAATGTCTCCTTTATGTAAAAGGCAGATGACACATCCTCTAATTAAAGGTTAGTCAAGGAGTGTAATGACTAGAGGCCAAACATAAGAGATGGTAATCTTGATTACAGGTTGGTCAGAGAGATCAAAGTAATAAATTGGCTCAGTGTTCCTAGAAAAAACTTTCTGAACTTTTGATGAGAAGATTACTGTGCCCTGAATTCCTTCTCCAGAGCTTGAGACCTTTCCTTCCCTTAAACAATTTAGACACTTGTGTCTCTCCTGCTCTGATCAATGCTGAAACACGGATGAAGTGGGATGAAAGGTTACACAGTGAAGATTAACCTTCATCCATCAAACCCAGTGGTGGTTTTAACCTTTCCTATCTGTACTCACTGAACTCCTCCACTGTGAGCCACAGCTCCTTGCCCCTCAACTTCTCCTTTCAGCCCAGGCACTGCCTCCTTCACAGCCTCCTCCTGTGCTAGACCTGCAGTATCCTGCTGTCCCTGCACCTTTTCACACCCAGCCACACCTCAATGTCTTCCACAATCCAGCTCTAATGCCCTAGGACCACAATCCTCTTCATTCCCCTCCCAAAAACCAAGTGCCTTTCCCTTCCTCTTTCTCCAACCAGCTTCTGCAAAGCCCCAGACTCACTGTAACCCCACAAGTGACCCCATCCATTTTCCTGCCCCCCTTGCTGTGAGGATCATGCCCCTGTTCTCTTTCCTGGCTCACAACCAGCACCCTGCACCCTCAACAGCTGGCTCAACAGCTGGCTCAACAGCTGGCTCCACAGCTGCTCTCCGTCCCAGCCACTGACCTGCCTTCACTGCTCCACTGCCAGCAAGTGGGGGGAGAATGGGGAGAAAAGGGAACAGGAACCATCGCCCCAGAGACTGACCTCCAAACCTCAGATGAAGGATGACCTCTGATTACCTTTGATTTTGAGATCACCTAGCTGAACTTCCGGCTTATGGCCTCCTGAAGCACACCTGAACAGATACTTCCATCAAATAATAGCAAGCATTGTATTGTCTTAATGTCAACCACTCCACCATATAGATTATTATCTAGTTTAAGCAGAAAAACAGCAAGCAAAAAAGGGGATTGAAAAGCTTTTAGTATCTTGTTTTGTTGCAATGGTATGAACTACCTGTCTTCTCATCATTACAGACAGCAGTTGTTTAAGGAGGCTCAGAAAATGAGTGCTTAATGTAAAAAGAAAAATACTTACCAATATTTATTTAAAAGAAATACAGTGCAATAGTTCCCCCTACTGACAGCACAAAATCACATTACTAATCAATGTTATTTCCTGGGTGGTCCTCAAATTACTAATTCTCTGTCCTGATGTGGTCCACACAACCTAACCAGCCTCCCATGCTAGCTGAAAGCTAAAGGACAGAGAGCAGGTCTGAGCAGAGTTAGTCCTAAGCTGCACCAGGGGATGTTCAGGTTGAACATTAGGAAGAATTCTTTTCGTGGAAAGGGTGGCTAAGCATCGGAATGGACTGCCCAGGGAAGTGGTGGAGCCACCATTCCTGGAAGTGTTGAATAAACAAATTGACTGTGGGTCTCATGTTGGTATGGTGATGTTTAATCAAATGTTAGACTCGATGTTCTTGGAGGAGGTGTCCACCCTCTGTGACTCTAAGCCACAAGACGCTTTGTTCTGCTGCCCAACTCCTCCAAGAGTTGCCCTTTGCTTTTCACTGAGCACCGCTGGGGCAGTGGTAACAGCGGCGCCTCCAAAGCTTTTGGGAGAACGCCAGAACCCCGAGCGGCAGAGATTTTGTATTTCCCAGCTTCCCGAAGGCAACCAGCTCTCTGCAGGCTCCGAGCTGTGCCCAGGTACGTGTCTGAGTGCCAGGATCCCCGCCCAGGGCAGGCAGAGCCCAGCGGGGCTGACGCACGGGAAGCGCAGCGGGGCGGGCGCGGCCGCTTAAAGCCCGCGGGGCGGGGGCGGCGGCGGAGCGGAGCTGAGCCCCAGGGCACAGGTAAGCGGGGCACCGAGGGACGGGACGGGATGGAATGGGTGGGACGGGATGGAATGGGATGGGTGGGACGGGATGGGACGCGCACCGAGCCCCGGCAAACCCGAAAAGCTCCGGGCTGGTCCGCGCTGCCCGGAGCGCGGCTCCATCCCCGCGGCCGCGCAGCGCCCGCTCCTTGCCTTACAACAACAGGGTAGATTGAGTCCCTTGAGCAAGGGACATTAATGATCATATCGTTCCAACCCCCGCCGTGGGCTGGGACAACTTGCACTCCATCGGGTTGCCCATCCAGCCCAGCCTCGAACACCTCCAGGGATTGGCATCCACAACTTCCCTGTTCCAGCCTCGCCATCCTCACCGTAAAATCCTTTTTCCAAAGTCCAACTTCAGCTCGCTCTCAGTCTGAGCCCATTCCCGCTGTCCTCTCACTATGTGCTGTCGTAGACAGCGTTGCCCCTGAAAACTTTCTTTCTGTCCTGAAAACTTTCGCTCAGTTTCCCCCTTCAGGGGAACGAAGCGACAACTACTCAATGAGTTACAACTCCCCGACCTTCTCAGCTGTCTCTGCAAAACCTTTTGGGCAAAGGGAGCATGGGTTGTACCGAGCACATCACAAAAACCCCCGGGACAAATCCTACCCGTGTGCTTTGCAATGAGCATCCCTGCAGCTGACATGGCAGGCCTAAGGGGGATGCCGGCTGGACAAAATCTTCTCTTTTTTTCTTGTTTGTTTGGCTCTTTTTGGGGTTGTTTTTTTTTTTTTTTTTACTTTAGATAAAAATATTACATTTCCTCACTAATCTTATTGGGATACCACAATCACCAGAGTTCACTAGGATTTACAGTGAAAACTCCCACCAAAACTGAACCAACTTTAAAATCCGTTTTATGGTTTGTTTTTGGCTTTTTTTCCTGAGTGTGAGTTCAGAAAAAAAAAAGTTACAGTCAGACTCAGTGATCCTAGAGGTCCCTTCCAAACCTTAACAATTCTCACATTTTATTCTACACATTATTAATGCATTACAATTTGATTCCTTGTATGTATCACCAGAAATAAGGTTTGGGATTCTTTGTAACTGTCAATACAGCGACACAAACAGAAATTTAAAGAAACAGTAAATATTCAGGCAATATTTTTTTCCTCTCAGAATGGAGGTAATAAAGAGGAGGGAAATGTCACTGGGCACATTACCACTGACATTATATACAGTGTCCTTCATACCACACACAGAATCATCCTATCAGCCTTCCTTCAGAAACTAAAACCTGTCACTTTTACTTTTGCATGAGTAAGTGCTCAGGACTCCATTAAGCCCTGAGATACTACTTTTTTTTTTTGTCTGACTTTAAAAATGCAAAATTAAAGACTACAGCATTAAAAATATGATGTCTTTATTTGAAACTGTTGACTTTCTGAAACTATGATTCAAAACTGGAAATAGAAAAGCTGCACATAAAAAGGTTATCTTCTACAAAAATGTCCATTTTGATGAAATCTTGGGGTTTTTTTTCAGGAAAAGTTTCTATCGAAAATATCCCAACAGATCCATAGTTTGTTGGCCCACTTCAGTCTTTAGCCCCTGAATATATTTTGTGTCTTTAGTTAAGATGAAATGGAATACCACCTCTGGTATGGGATCAGGGCAGAGCCCACTGATCTCAGTCCCAGGACTGAGACGCCAGGCCTCATCAAATATAAATCTATGGCAACTTAAAGTAGAGAATATACACTAGATTTAGGTTGTAAAGCAGTTCTCTTCCAACAGGAAATGTGGGGCTTTAGGAACAGAACACTATGATGACTTTAGGAAAAAATTGAGTGTTATGAATCCAGCAAGAAGAGAGCAAAATCATTGCTTTCCACTACGCTTCAATAAGAACAGTTCTACCTAGGTTTGAAGAGTACAATCCTAAACGTCTCATCTTGATGAGACATGGAGTGTAAATTTTGCAACTTTATAAGCATCTTAAAGTATCTAAAAAAATTTACATGAAGGAAGGGAATTGATAGGGGTTCCCATTCAAGTGTAAGAGCCAGAACTTCTTTAATGGCCTTCCTCACTTTCTCCCTCTTCCCTTTATCTGACTAAATTTACTCAAGAACCACCTGCTTTGAAAGATAGAATAAAATGTCAAAGTATATAAGAGCTACAATGAAAATAACTGATTTATGCAGTTTGAACCAGTAATTAATATTCATTTTTCAATTACACTCATGTTTAATTTCTTTCTTTTGTAGTATGTCCCAATGGAGTCAAGTTCAACAACTGGAAATAAAGTTTTTGGAGCAGGTGGACCAGTTCTACGATGATAACTTCCCCATGGAAATCAGGCACCTACTAGCACAATGGATAGAAAGCCAGGACTGGTAGGATTTCATTCATCCTGTCTCCTACCATTTCAATCACCAACAATTCTTTTGTTTGCTGGCAGGCTTTGGGGTGATCGTTCACAAACTGTGCAAATATCTACACTCCAATAACACCATTTCACTAGTTATGGATTTAGCCATTTAAACTTAAGGAATACTGGGAGGTGGAGTTTCACATTTGAACTTACTCCTAAACAAAATCCAATAAAGATGGATTTTAAAAAATAATGCAAGTTAATTTTCAATGGAAATGTTATCCATTTACTTCTTGCAGCATAAAAATATTCACTTGTCCAAAACTGCACTTAAACCTGGATAATTCTGGGGAACAAGCCAGCTGTTTACAGGAACTGCTCTCTAGGAGGTCAATTTATGCACAAATTTGGATTCAATTCATTTAAGAGTTATCTTAAGAAAATTCCAAACTAATTGCACAAAAAAAAAAAAAATAAAAAAAAAAGAACACCAGAAAGAAGCATCTTAATTTTTCAAGCTAAATCCATAGGACTATTGGGGGGGGAAAATCTGCTAAGGGGTATAATCTACCTTCATGGTTTTTGGCTTTGTATTTGTGGGGCTATGGCAACATGAGTAACATTAAAATCTCTTTTTCACCAGACGTGGAGTTAGCAGGTGTATCTCAAACAGGCATCTGCTATCCCAAGGACAGGGATGCCATGCTGTCCAAACTTTTTTCTCCTCAGTTTTGTCACTGATGCTATGGCCCTGCACACACCAAGCTGTACCACGAGCAGCAGAACCAGCAAAGCCTGGCTTTGTCTGTGCTTGTGTCCTGTGTCCCCTAGATACCCTTCACCACTAGCATCAGAATCCTCCTGTATCCCCAAATAGTTTGGCTGGGGGAAGGCTCATCTGGTGCCTGGTGTGAGGAGATGTATCTGCTGCCTGGCCATCTGGCTGTTGCCTCCTGGAGCAAGTCACTGCTGCCGTTTTCCTCAGTGGAGGCGCTAATTTGGATTCCTTTCTTCTCCCAACCTGCCAGATTGCCATGAAATTTGTAAGAATATTCTATCTTTTGGACTTCAAGCCTGTTGCCAGCTTTGTCTGAAACTGGGCAGTGAATTCAGAAATTATATCTGTGTGACTGAGTGAGAGGGACAGTTTGCATAAGCCCCATTTCCTCTGACAAGTGAGCTGGAAGTATTTAAATTCACTGGACCAGAGACTAGAAAACCCTGGTTGTCTCCTCTGGCTGACTCTACTGTCTGTACTACCACCCCACCCTCTTTTTATAGGTGCATATCTATAGGAATATTTAAGCAAAAAAATAAATGACAAGATAATAAAAATCATTATTCACAAGCTCTGACTATATGCAAGTCCAAGTCACCATATACTTAAAGACTTTTTTTTTTTGCTGCCCAGATTTCTGAATAGATTATCATCTTCTGTACTGCTAGATTGACAAATCATACAAGACTGTAAATGTGCATTGCTGTTGTTATTGGTTCTTTAGGGAGGCTGCAGCCAACAATGAAGCAATGGCCATGATCCTTTTACAGAATTTGATAATACAAGTGGACGAACAGCTGGACCGAGTTTCGCAGGAGAAGAATCTGCTCTTGATACACAACCTGAAAAGAGTCAGGAAGCTGCTGCAGGTGGGTCATTACTTCAAGTGACAAATTGCACTGCACTCTCTACTGGTCTCTGGAGGCAGTGCTGGAGTCTGTGGAGTGCAGTTTGTTCCAATGCCCAGCTCAAAGATGCCCTGATTACCACAAACTCCCAGCAGCTATGGGGAGACTGAGCCTTCAACAAGATAATTCAAAATAATGATCCCACTGTCCTTTTGTGGAACAATAGTTCCTATTTCAGTGCATGCAGCTTGGATACAAATGCTGTGACTTCTTAGCTCTGTGCCTGTGTTTCACTGAGCTCCTATAAAAAACACTGTACAGTGCTTATAGATGCTCATGTTTATTACAAATGTAATTACCACCTTTCAGACACCTACAGATATTTAACTGTGGAATAAAATACATGCTTGGGGCTTATGGTAGCACCATAAAAAGGAGCCCCTGTAAATCATTAGCATGCTTGCTGTTTTATGCTTTTCTGGGATTATTTGTTATGAATTACTTAAAGGATTTACCATTAGGCTTCTGCAAAATTTTATTTCTTTTGATTGGCTGAATGTTTCTGTAATAATTGTTTGTCTAAGGCAAGGATTCTCAGAGTTTCATTTCATTAGTCACCTACTTCCTGACATCTATCTGTCTTCTGCATAAAGCAGGTATTTTTAAACTCAAAGCCATGAGTTTAATGAAAGTTTGGGTGTTTTTCTCTTCTTTGATGGTGTTTTCCATAAGTACTTAAATGATAATTACCTTGCTCGCCAAACATTTTCTTTATTTGAGACACATGTACATACACACTGGCTGGAAAATCTTAGCAGGACTTCATCAATTACTTTGTTTTCTTTATAGCTGTGTCTTTCTACTCTCTATCCCTGGTGGGAGCCTCTTAAAAATATGACACTATTTCCATCACTACAGCTTTTTCATTCTGTGTTATGCAATCAGCCTCCTGTGATTTAAAAATAAAGTAACTTTTTGTTTCTTTTCTGGTTTTTTGGAGCAGCACTTTTCCTACTCTTCAAACACCAAATTTGCTCAGCTGCAGAAATCCTGCTGTTTCCATAATGATCTTGGCACATTTTACCACAAAGCTGTATCACCTTAGTAAAGGATTCTTCCACAGAGGCAGGTGTGTGGAAAGCATTTCAGGCCAAGCAGTTGCACTGGTGTATTCCTGGCTTTAAAGACAGTGCATTTCTGATTGTACCATCACAATGTGTGCAGGCAGAAAGACCAGAACATATTTACATACAAGCTCTACAAAATTAAAGCCTCTCATTGTTCTTCCTTCTTCTCTTTGCCCCATTTATTTTAGTCTAAATTTTTAACCAAAACTTGAAGCATCAGCTTTGTGCGCTCTGTCAAATTGGGCAGACCAAGCCAAGCAATCAGGCCTTTGGTGAACTCACTTGAGTTGATGTAATAATCAGTGTGAAAATGGCCTGAATGAAAACCCTTTCTTTCAAGTCCTGCCACGTTTGGCAATTATATCATGAGGTGCTTTGGGAAGAGCACAAAGCAAGAGAGGCTTATTCCAGAAAGGCAGGAGGAAGGGAGTTTTAAGTGATTTGTGATTATATGGTTTCTCAGGTGTTGGGGGCTGAGTCACAATTCCAGAACAAGCCAAAATGCTCAGGCATCCCCTTTACAGCTGAACAGTGTTAGGAACTCCTTGTGAGGACATGTGTAATAGTGGAATTATACTGCTTATAAAATGGGATCTGAACCTTGAGCGTTGCAGTATAACATTTCTAGATGAGGAGAAAACACCAAAGCCCAGCAGCCCTCCCTATCACTAATGTTGATCTTCCTTCATTGCACCAAGATAGTACATAACCTGAATTCAGACAGAAAGCTGCCCATTCACTTGCCAAATACACACGCAAATCACCAAAAATTGGATGGCACATTCACTGTTGGAGCTTTTCCTGATTTTGAACACTACCACCCACAGTTTATATTCTGACTTCCAAAATAATTAGAATAGGCTGGAGTAGGACTAGGTCCTTGCAATGTTCGATAACAACTTATTATTATTGGATAGGTTGTTGTCTTAAGAAATCTGTGACGCCAGAATTTTTTACTTTAATGCGAAAATTGGTTACAAATTTTAAGGTATAGAACATAGAAGATAAATGTATGGGCTGCATGTTCTATAGAGCTGCACATGGAGTCTCCTGCTGCAGCTGTTAAAAATATTTCTTCACTGATGGGATAAGTACATCAGTAAAGAAATGCTATAGTAGCTGAAATCAGCTGACAGCCTATCCTTATTATCAATTATCAGATGTCCTTAATGGACTGGACATGACACATAGCATGGCCAGTATGTTCTGTAATGTCCTTAACTGTGAGCATGCAAATTATCTAATTTTGGGTCTAATCTTTTGTTAATGCATTGCTGGTTGAATTTTATTGTTGAATGTATGAGAAGATTGGAAACTGGCATTTGGCATCCCACCCACAACTGGAAGCCCTTGCAGATACCTAACTCTTGCAATTTGAGCTAGTTTGTGGCAGGTTCATGAGACAGCACCAGAAAAAGATGACTGATGTACAGAGTAGGATGTCATTGCCCTTTTTGTCCCAACATGCCATCTAGGGAAGGAGAGACTGGAATGGTACGCTGTAAAACTAACGAGATTTTTCACTGACTGGTGAAAGAAAGACTGGGTTCCTCAACAGGGGAGGAAGCTGCTTTTGTAAATACCTTTTCCTATCTGGTGACTCCGTGAACAGGGTTGGTTTGACTTTCTCTGAAGGTTAGTTACCAGGAGCCCACCTTTATCTCTGCTTCGCTCTCTAGTGCGAGCGCTTCTTTGAAATTTCACAGTTCCCTCCTCTTCCTTCCCCTCTGAACCACACACAGAGGCACAGACCTGGGTGCATCGCGCACACACACAAAGCTGTCCAACCTCAATACACAATCTGAGTACATTTGTTCATTATTTTGAGCTAAATTGTGTTACCCTGTTGAGTAATACTTGACAAAACAGATAATGCTGGAAAGCAGCACTTATCACTACGTACACAGCATAGTATGTTGAGCTGTGGTAAAGGCTCCTAAATGCTATGACAGTAGCAATAATGGAGAAAAATTCAATTAGAGAACACACAAAAGCTATTCAAGAGCAACCTGCGGTTCTTGACAAAACACAAATTGAGAGACTAACATTTAATCAGAAATACAACTGGATGGTTAGTAAAAGGCAGCCTTAGAAGAGGAAGCAATGCACAGTTCGTACAGCTATTTTCTAGACAGATAAGGACTCCTTAGGACAAGATTCCTGGTGCTGTTACTGAGTCTGGAGAGCATTATTTCTAGGAGTCTCCAGCACCACAGCCAAGCACACCTCACCTAAAAGATCTCCCTGAGATTTATGCCATAAAACTGAGAAAATCTTCTATTCTGACTGTTTACTAAAACATCTTTACATAGATAAGTCAGTTGTTTGTAGTAATTATGTCAAGACAGACACAACTGGCACCATCACCAGTCCTTTATTTAAAACTTGACATGCCTTCTTTCAGTGGACTTCTCTGAGGCAACTCTGACTCCTTTCCTCATTAGCTGCTTCACAACTGCACTGACTCCTTCCCTCCTTCTCTCTGCAAGTTCCCTTCACCCTTCTGTATGCCTGGCTAACCCCAAGATATGCCTTACCCAGCCACCTAACCCTTTCTGTTCCTCACACAGAATCTTCTTACCTTGCCTGTCCTTTGCATGACCACATGTTCCTTCCTTGTCACAGCACAGCCAGCAGCCTCCATCCCAAACTGCAGCACATTCTGGGGCTACAACTCTACCTGGCTGACAACCAGCTGCTCCACTCTTTTATAACCCCATTCTCACTGGGCAGGCAAGGCTGTGTCCGCTCCTCAGCAATCAGTACAACTGTAATTCATTGAGGAAAATTGCCTTCTGCACTGTCCTTAAAACTTGTCTTCCCACAGTTGTTCCGTGGAAATAAGATGGAAATAGTGAAAGAAGAGAGAATTTGCTTGCCTCAGTTGCACTACAAAGTTTTGGGCAACCTTGGGGTTGTGAAGGGCAAAGAGTAGAAGTCCAAGCAGGAAAGTGGGTCTGCCTGGCACCCCTGCTTTTAGAACACAGGGACCATCCCTATTCTCTCATAGCTGTTAGACAAATAACTATGGAATATGGCATTCCTGCTTAGTCTGCTTACATTTCCAAAATTATCTGCAGGCAAAAAGAAACACTAACCAGGAAATATGTAATTTGAAAAAGTTATAAGCACTTTAAAATGGTGTTGAGAAACATAGCTAAGCAGCTGTGGTCACTGCTAGCTCTCTGCAATTTGCTTCTCTATTTCTTGCTTTCATTGAAACATCTCTTCTTGATACTAATCTGGTATAAACACTGTGTTAAAATTAGGGTCAGCATTTTAGGTTAAAATCCTTCATATTTGCTTCCTACATTATTATTACTTCTCTAGTCAGTAAATGGGATTCATCTCTATAGCAGAGCAGCCTTTTGTTGCTGTGCTCTTCAGTGGGAGACAGAACAGCACAGTCATTTTCTAAGGTTCAATTCTCCGTCCATCTTCCTAGAGAGCTCCTGCTTCTCCCAGCAGCAGTCTTGGAAAGGGAAGAGGGAGAAAATGTTCAGAGACCATGGGAGAAAGAGCAGGGAAACTATGCTTATAGTTCTTTCTCAGAATCTAGATGGAGAAAAGCAAAGCGGATTAGTCACAAGAAGATGGTTTGTGCTGTGTTTTGACAACAAAATGTAAAGGGCAGATGTTAAGCTTTGAAGAGCTGCCTAGCACTTCTAGGAACCAAACTGCAGATGTAAAAGTCTCCATGACCTTGGCCCCTGGACAATTACATCCTAGTTTTCAGAAGGAACATTTTTACATGACAGTGTACCTGTCCCTGTGCAATACATGAGTGGATCTAGCACTCAGACTCTCATGGAGGACAGGCACTGTCCACATTCCTGACACACATGCCAAAATCCTGGGCAAGGCTGCAGTGCAGGGAGGCTCAGAGGAGCCTGGGAATCAGAGATGGGCTCTATCTCTCAGTTTCCCACTGCTCCATTTAGGAATTATGCTGGTGGGCAACTGCACCACTGTCCATGCCCAGGATGTCCTTCCCATGACACTCTCCAAACTGGAAACCTGGAGCACTCCTCAGGTGCTTGCTGGACAAGAAGTATCTCCATGGAATGCAGCCTGGCCCAAGTGTGGGTTCAGATGAGCTCTCAGGAGGAGAGTGTGCTGTGCTCTGTGGCAGGTGCAGGACAACCCCATCAGGACAAAAGAAGAAATTCCCAGAATCTCCTACTCATAACTGAAGCCCTTATTTATGCTCTAGTCTCAAGATTACTTCTGAAAGCAATCCCTTCTCATTAATGGCAACATGCATCTGTGTCACTTCTCTGTCTATGGTATTCAGGGTGAAATCTGATTAAATATCTCTTCCTTTATAGAAGGGAAATAACAGATTTCAGGAATAAAAAGGGCTGCTCTGCTCATTTACCATTGAAGCCTGAGTTAATGAGTATACTGTGTGCTCTGGGGAACAATTTGCTGTAAATTATGTATATTCATGAAATTAATTTAATTCTCACAGCAGATTCTCCAGTATTGGTGAACTTCACTGACTCCCAAGCCTTGCTAGAGCCTAAGATGAGGGAAGG